>JAGDQP010042190.1:0-16627 GCA_022664845.1 Lepisma saccharinum | reverse complement strand
ACAATGTATTCAAATTGCATATTTTTCGAAAGGGCGAACTGATTTAATATAAGAATTACCTAAAAATAATACTTCATATGCTAAAGATTCGAATCATGTTAGGTATGTTACAGAAACCCACGGCAGCCATCTTCAGTAAAAAGTGATATTTACAAAAATAAACTTTTTCTGGTAGTGCAGAATTTTCACATAGAACTTTTAACCAAAGCATGCTTACACACTCCGTAAATTAAGTTAAAATATTAAGAAGGCACAAAACAAACTCACTATTGAACAAGTGTGTATTTGTGTGTGGGCTGACCACATGTTACAAACAAAAAAACGAAAAAGAAATGCGATTTCAAACATGAAAACAAGTTTATTAATACACACACACAAATAATGCTCTGTGAACTTATTTAAATAAAAACAAAATTCTAACGAAACATACTGCCAACTTTATTTTTGCTAATTTCTGTTGGTAATTTACTTCCAAATATCTTTCTCAAAGAAAAAAAAAAAAATTAAATAATTTTTGAAAGTTCATTCATTCATTATAAAATAAAACAAAATGAGACATATTAAGCACGAAGAACGAATGCATAATCAAATTAAGATACGTATTTTTGATATAAATGATTTGTATACGCGGAACAGCACTGTGGCTTATACCTAGTTTACAGAGTTAGAATATTCGCTTCTAGTTTTCGATTTAATTTCGGCTCTGGTGGTATTATTACACAGTAAAAAGATGGCTTTCCTTTGAGAATTCTTAACAATTTTTCTCTAATAAATCCATTTCTGCCTCCGTGAGTGTCAAGAACCTTTTGTTCTCAAAAAGCTATTTAGTTTTTCCTTAATACGTATTCTCATAATGTCACTATTTTATTCAAGCGTTTCACTTTTTCTGCTACGTACTGGTACTGCACCTCCATTAGTTCCGTAGCGTTACAGTAAAATAAACAACAATCTGTAAAAATTATACTGCTAAATTGCTTACATGAAGATGGACTTTGGAGATTTAGAAATGTCGATTTTACTACTGTTATCCTGTAGAGCCACAAAAGACTTACATTGTTAAAAATCTATAGATCTTTGTAGAGTAGAAGAAAGTATGTGGACATTATCTGAATGTGACAATGAAATGTATATAAGGTTGGAACATTAAGAACTCATTTAATCTTATTGCAATTTATACCATAAAACGAAGAGACCACGGCAATATCTAACATAGTCACAAAAAGATAAAACTTTCAGTAGCTAATACTGAGATTGACACGGTTGGTTCTATTATACTGCAGTCGAATAGCTTTCCGTGAGATTAACAGATCGGGATCCACGTCAAGTTTAATTAATATCAATTATTTCTGCGGTCCTATAGTACCACATTAACGTACAAGAAGCCGAAGGTTTATCCGAGACTTTCAGAACACATTCAAGGAAAAAAAAGAGGATTAACTTTGTACTAATTTCTTGCGCAAAGTTGGTGATAATGAACCGCAGGATATCAATTCGCCAAAATATTTCACAAAGCGACTTTTCTTGTTAACTTTTGAGCGCGTGAATCTAACTCAATACACAAATCATAAACATTATTATTATCTTCCGCATTTTAAAATCACTTACATATTTTATTTTTTACATCACTGGGTTTACGATGAAACGCAATTCCTATCAGTGTTATTCAATTCTGTCACAGTACCATGATTTCCACTTACGCATATCGACCAGATTAGCTACAAAACTGTTGTCATTCCAATAATAATAAAAAAAAGGTAGTGTTACAAAGTGTCCCAGGTGAATGAGTAGCAAGCTCGTAGCTTTTTAACCAAGATATCTCGACTCTGTTAGACACACGCTGAACCAGTGATTTGGAATGTTTGAAATTACAGATTTCTCTCTTATCACACCTCCACCAGATGAATGACAATGAAAAGCCATTTTGTTCACCTTGTCCAGGAACCTTCGGAACAGAATACTAAGGGCGGTAGCGACCAGTTTAGGTCCCATTTCAACATTAGCTTAGTGGAATTAGAGAAAATCTCTCGGGATAACCCTGATCACGAACTCCGCAACATTAACCACTAGACCATGGGGTCTTCTAGGTATCCGTATATGGTTAAAAAATCTAAGAAACTTATGATTTAAATACTTTTGGAAATTATGCATTTCATAAGTGTTCCAGGCGAAGTCGCCGCAGTATAGAACCAACCGTCTTACACAAAAGCCGTAGTTCCCGTCCTTAGTAGATTACAAACCTATTTTAGGACGTTAAAACCATCAAGTACACAAACTAACTTTGGAAACCAGCTGCAATATGTATTACTAACGAACAAGCTTTCTTGTCACAAATCGCAAACTCTGCCTCTTCCGTAATGATAGAAATCCTATTACCGTATCCTGGTTGTGAAGCCATAACCGTCAAAATGGTATACTGATATTGGACTAAACCACAGTGGTATACTTGTCTAAATGCCTCAATCGTTGAAAATCATGCTTTGAAAAGCACAAAATAATAATAATAGTGTCCCGAATAACCGAATCCCGACGCAGTAAACAATAAAATCTTGATTTTAGCAACTTGCAGATGCTACATTTGATTTATACTCTTTAATTATGAACAAATCATTTGAAAACTCTTTGCACTATTCATTAAAAATACAATTACATTACAGTAGTAGGGCTATGGGTGAAAGTTGTTTAGTGGTAGGGAAAGGATTTGGGAAGTTGTCGTTCAGGGCCTATGTTGAAGGTGCCATTCCGGCATTTGCCTGGTGTAACAGGAAAAACCTAATTTAATTTAAAATAGTTTTTCTTTTACTTTTAGGCGTGGTACGTACTAAACTACAGTACGTAAGTTACTTTGTTATTGGTTAAACAACACTCTAGTGTAAATATACATTCCACCCGTACAAAGGTTAATCTACTTAATGTTTCCAATTCCATTGTTAGCGAATATTGAATATTGCTTTGTAGTGACAACCCATTTTACCTGCGCTATTAAGAACCACGTTACAACTATTACCTGAATTCAAACAAGAGAAGAAGAAAACGATACACGTGGGACTTATGTTTTATGAGATCACAATATCAGCACACTACCGCACACACACACCCAACCTATATGCACTGTCTGAAGTATTTAAACGCAAATTTTACAACAGCTTCAGAACTGTAAACATTTGCGAGAGAACGCATATATTAAGGAAAGTACTAGAAAGTGATCAACACCATTCGTACTAGAACTTGAAACTCATAGGCACTAAATACATTGTCAAATAAATAATAACATAAATTTACAATAAAAACAACGCATCTAGTTAGTTCAAAATACATAAACTATTAATATATACACACACGTACGCATACACACTTAACCACACTCATTCTTACACACACACACACACACACACACACACACACACGAAAAATGCGAACCTTTGAGGAAATATTCATTTTGTTTGACATCACTGTTGAGCAATTCTATCACAGATTTTTTTTTACTGCCACAACACATCTCAAGGAAGTCAGTTATTTTTTTAAAATTATAAGTTCATATAAATAGCTGCTGAAGTGACGGCAGAAAGATTCCCGCGTCCTTGAAATGCCAGTATTTATTTCTTCTTTCGATCAGCAGTACACTTCGGGCAGAACCATTTCCCTTTCGGTTTGGTTGTCAATCCGACACACGCAAAATGGAACCATTCGATAGGACACTGCAAGAGAAAAAAAGGCACGATTAAGTACGTGCTGGGCGATACGTCAAAATTTACACAGGTGTGCAGGACTACTCACAAACTAAGATCGGGTACTGCAACATGTAGACTACTTTATGATACTAGAATAGTATCGTATTCTATTTTTATTTGAATTATTTTCTATTTTTTTATTTGCATAATACAAAATACATAATAAAAAAAAAGCTGTCCACAATTTCAACGCAAAATATTTACTTTCCACTGCAGGATACTGCATGTTCATCGAATTAAATTTCGTAACTATAGAAAATCTTGGTTTAATTTGCATTTATTTATGGCCTTAGGCATATAGAAAGGATTCAGCCAGGAAAACCTCAGTCAGGATGGTTACCCACTGGTATCGAACCCACGACCTCCTGAATGCGAAGTCAACGTTCTACCAACTGAGCTTGCGGCTTACGCAGTGTCAGTTGACAGTACCACTAAGTTTGGTATTCAAAGACGTGTAGTTTCATCGCAGAACTTTTACTCTATAAAGAAAAAAAAACTATTTTTATATGGGCCAGTTTAGTAACTTTGGACTTCGGCCCGTCACGATTTGCCTTTAGCTGTTAAGTGTTAAAATCCACACCCATGCCCCAGCCGGGACTCGAACCCGGGACCGTTGAGTCGATAGCCTACCGCCGCAGACCGCTCGACCACCCGGCCGGCACTCTATAAAGAAGCATAATGATATTGCACGTTGTGTCGCCCTATAACTCGCGACTTCTATAATCTTACGAGAGTCTAATGTGATCTGTTGAGAATAAATTAAGCAGCAAAATTGATTTGAACGCTGACGGTCTTTCTGATTGGGTCTTGTGCTTTTAAGGGTGGTGCATACCGCCACTGTCTGAATTTTAATTCCATCGATTTTTTTAGTATGTGGACGCTTAGTATGCCTTATGTCTTCATCTAATTCTTATTTGGACGTGTTGTAGTTAATAAAAATACATTGTTTTAAACAGAGTGCAAAAGAATTCGAACAACTAAATTTCTGAGGATATTCTGCACGTAAAAACAAGCAAAAAATAGTCTTCATAAATATGAAGTTTAATACGTAGCAGTTTCCACAGGCTCTGAATACAGGAGTTAAATTCAGTTTAAAATGCCATTATTTTCCCACCTTTTTTTTACCATAAAATTAACAGTTTTGTTGATCTTCCTAAAACAATAGATGAAATTTTGAGAACTAGAAAATATCTGCTTTGATAATGTTCTAAGTAAAACAAACAAACAACAAAATATATGATTGACATCTTGAACACTAAAATTATACATATGGACTAAAGGTTTGGTAAAAATTTTTTCCTCTTTCCGCTGAGTCTCACAGACTCCTAGTAACCTCCGAACTTCCTTCTCTGGGCCCTGTAGTCATTTTCTCGCCTCCATAACACGGCGTCAGTTAGTAACTTGGTCGCTCTCTAGCCCGTCATTTCTGTGCAACGCATCTCCTATTATGTGAACACGCTTCTGCGAATACGTTCCCGATTTTCAATTGTGTTTGTGAAGTTCGTGTACATCTAGCGGGAAAGAGTGCTCGCCATGGGTGATCGTTCCTCAAGACATGTGAGGTCACAGCTGTCTGCCTGGCCCTTGAATGTTATGCAAACCGTTGCATACTAGACACAATTGGCCGTGTAAAGTCTGTGATTACTACTAAGATAATCTCGAAAACTTTGTTAAAATTGCAATGCTTATTTACAGGTTAAAAGTTCTTCGATAAAATTACACACAATGAGGGGTTTCGAACTTCATTTTTCGTTTACAGACGAGCCGACACGTAAGATATTACATATGTCGCTTGGCTGCTAAAAGTATTGCTTGTTATATAAGCATTTACTTCTAACATTCAATATAATCAAAGACTGCCCAGTGGCGCCCGTGATCTCAAAGGCAGGCGAATTGTTACCAACCCCCCCCCCCCCGCTCGGACATAGTACCACTTGTGGATCTTCTTATGCAATGCTGGTATCCTCCTGGATTAGTTTACTATATTTCGAATCTTCATTGACTGCGTCACGAAGTTTCAGCTGGCTGCAGTTAATGAATTATTTCTTAAATACATAATCAGCATCATAAAATGCGTATGTAAACATAACTTCAGCACTATACTACCAGAAGCACAAGCAGTGTAACAGTACTGTATGTTTCAGAAACAACAGTCAACTATGAAACTACATTAACATTTCTAGGTAACAAGAGACATTTTTAAACCCTTCATACTGAACGGCATAAATAACGAATAGATTCTCGCGACACTAAATCTTAAACTATAGCGTTTAATTCCATCCATATTTTTAAACGAACGATGACACTGAACACCGATATTGAATAGCCTAAATCGAAACGGAAGCAAGTTATTCAAAGCTGCTTTCGTAACATTATTTCTGCCACTCACTCACTGTACGCGTAAAATAAAATTACTATCTTTTTTTGATGAAGTGTTTGTTCGAATTCAAATTTTAGAAGTACTCTCCAGCACCAATAATTTCAACACAAAACATACTCTAACAGAAGAAAAACGAACTCTTGGATCAATACTCGATAGAGAGCCAATGTCCGCCAGACGTTTAAAGTGGGTGTTATTTCATTTTCGCTTTATCTCCCTACTTGTCATCATGATGCTGGCTGGATCAATGCTGAGAAATTAGTGAGCTCCCACGGTGTGTCCAATCCACGACCACTCCCACCGAAGGTGAGAGCGTTAACCAATATACGTAGCAGCTCACGAAAACACCTTCACATATTTTAATCATTTATTTTACTAAATCCGAAGAATTTTAGTTAAGTTCAGTTTATGCTCTTACAAAGGGGTAGAAATATCTTGGGGAAGCTATGAAGAATCTTACAGTACAAGACATGTAATATCGGTAAAGTTCCAACTTTCTGTATAGAATGAGAATGATGCATGGTAATCATTCTTCAGCTTACACAATTAACATTATGTAGAAACAATTACTGTATCGATGCGACACTTACGTAAAGAGAGTGAAAAAATCTTAAATCTCGCTGGAAATCTACTCTCGATCTCTTGGATGAAATCATACAGACTTCGTACTTCTCAGTACATTAATGGCATTTGATCTCTAAAAGATCTATTACTCGGGAACCATACAAGAAATCTTGCAAATGCTTCGGTACTGGTGTTTGGGTTTTTTAAAGCTGTATATTTTTAGACAATGTAAGTGCTGTACTACAAAAACGATTTTTCTAAGGCTGAGGGCTACTTCAAAATGATTGGGGTCTATAATTTCCACTACAATTTCGCGTAAGTGGTTGGAAATTTAGTTACACTGTATATACGAGCTGGAAGTCATGCTATACGAGAATTGAACCTAATATGTCATTCGTCTGACTAACCTCTATCACTGTTACGTCTTCGTCTAACTGCAGTTTACGCTTTTGACAGTCATGGCATGCATGTCTATAGAAATTTACTACTAAAGTAAAACTATATGCTGGCAAATGTATTATTACAAATTCACCGCGAAGTACAAAGAGCCATCACATAATACAACTACGTCCTTTTCCCCCAGGTGAATGCAGTGATTGTACTGCTACCTTACTCATTCCTCTCTGGAAAATTAATCGCCGAGGAACGTCATCCTCTAACTTGACTTTTCCAGTCAGATGTAACAAAAACATGAGATAGTTGAACAAGTGAAAGATCACAGAACCGTTGATTTAATATATATACCCATTTGAAATTATTTCAAGGTCTTTAGGCATCTCAGGCTCAGGCCGGAATAGGATGTGGGAGAGGATATTAGAAGGTAGACGGCCCGAACCTATTTTGTAGGTACCATCCCAGCATTTGCCTGCTATGATAGGAAAACCCTGGAGAAACCCCAGTCAGGAAGGTCAGCCGCTGGGATCGATCCGAGGACCTCCCGAATGCTAAGCCAGCGCTCTACCACTGAGTCACGGTCGGTCGGTATTAATTTATATTTTAAAAAAACAACAAAACTCTTGTGAAATTAGGTGAGTGAATATTTCTCCTATTTTCAGAAACTCTTTCTTCACAGTAACGACATAATCATGCACATCCTATGAAGAACACATTTCGGAACATTTGTTAGCATACACAAACTTCAAACAATAAGAAATTAAACGTATTACTTTTTCAAGTACTAATAACACACAAAAAAGGAGCACGTAACATACGGGAGGAAAAATTCGGTCAAGATAGGAGCCCTTCCAAAGTGTAGTAGTTCCTTAATACACAGATCCATAAACTACAGAAACAAATAGAGCTGACGACTCTACGACAAAGAAAGACAATTTCGCCAAACCGCTACTATCAGAGCATGGAATTCGTCCTCCTACCATATCTTTTCAAGTCGCGCGGCTACGCTTTTCCTTTCATTATGCCAATGTCCTTCGACCTTGACCACTCTGTACGTTTTGAGCTTAAGACTGAAAATCTACTTCCACAAGACAAAAACACAAAAGGAATCTGGTAACAGCTTCGGTGAAAAAGAAATGCTCACTCATGGTCATTCGGACGTGGTGGAGTTCTAGGGTAAAAAAGGAAATTATTTTCGTCCCAATGTATATTTTTTCGTGTGTTTGTGTGGCTTACAAGTGGTAATTCAAAATAGTCTCTATGTGGATTTCAAAACACGTGATAAAATCTTAGGTACAGCATATGACCTGAAAATAGGTGAAATAGGGAAGATTTCTGCAGAGAAGGAAGCCAAATTTAAAAAAAAAAAAAAATGAATACTGCTGTATGATGTTCACTCTTCAACTAAACTGACCAGTCACCGACGCAACTCCCGGCCACACAACAATACAAACAAAAGCAGTCTTGCTCAGATAAAAGTTGAAACATTCCCATGCTTGGTTTACGTGATACCCATGAATTTTATACACAACTGGAACGAGCTTGTGAACCTACGATATTTTAAGAATAAAATTTTTTGTTGGAAGTTTTAATTAAACCATTGTTGAGAAATCATTATACACAGTTTTCTAGGGTATCTTTGTAATGTACGTGGATCGGGACTGACAATTTAGGTTTACTATAGCCGAATGCTCACTACAACCGTGGTACTATTTTACTTTTTCTGAAGCGGGTCGTGGTCAATCAGCGAACCAATTTTGAACAAGTTAAAATCCTATAATTCTCCTTTCTTGCTTGAAAACCATTTCGTAAAGTAACACAGATTTGAATATATGTACATGTGTGTAATCGCTGTCTATACTTACCAATTTAAATTTAAGCATATTCCATTAAAAAATAGTTAGTATTATGTATGTATTTCTAGAAAGCAGGGTTTTGGAAAGAAGCTACATACAGTAATGCTAGCAAGAGCAGTTCTGTACTAGTTTAAACTACAGAGGCACTTCTGCATACATGATGCACAGAACAACAAAAGTTTACGCAGAGGAAAAAACTTACAGGTCAGAACAGAAGCAAGGTGAAGAAGAACACATGCACGTGTATAACTGCTAATGCTTCTTCTTGAAGTTGGCTGAACATCTCGGACAATACCACTTTCCCTTCGGAATAGCAGTGAGGCCCATACAGCCAAAATGGAACCATTCTATAGGACACTACGGTAACAACACGAAATAATAGTTGATGGAAGCTATTTACACTGACACATAAGTGCCATTTCTATAACTATAAACTATCTTTTGTCTTAATAGTCCTAATAGGTCTTTTGAAAAGAAACATTAAATCATATCAAATTAGATTCCTTTCGAACTGAAAGTTTCTTTTTTTTCTAATCAAATAAGCAATTATTAAATAAAATCTACTCTGAACACAAAAAGCATTGGAAGAACTTGAACCATGCTGAGCAGAGATGTTCTAACTGTGCATTGTGGTCATTATTTTCAGTGCAAGGAAACAACGAACGTATGCTACAATAAAAGGCCAAACCATCACATGCTTAGAAACACAGCCTTAATTCATAAACATAAAGTACGTTTGCATTAAAAGATATAAGAACAAGTTACTTTTAATAAATATTAAATATAATCCCACACCTAATTTACCAACACAAAAATTTAAGTCCTGTAATGTTTTTTTTAACACACGCACACATATACTAAATTTGAAAGACAACATTTATGAACAAGTTCTACACGCAACAGTAAGCAAAACAGGAAGTCAAAGATGCCAGCATTTTTTTTAGAAAATCGGAAACTTATACATTTAAATTAAAATTATGAATGAGCTAGAATCGACTAACGTTTGTAATTTAGTTTAACTGTTCATAGGAACTAACGAAATTTTAGAAGTGTAAATACTGTATTAGTAACTTTTTTAAAAAAACAAAAATAATAAAATTCTCAAATTCAAAATTGGGAAAATACTGTAGATACATTACATTTCTATTTACAATTTGTTTTGTGTACATGAAAATATTAAACATTACTCTCAAACGGATATTAGATTCGCTGCTGCTCTTTTTTTTTTTTTGTTCACGCAATCATCATAACCAACAGGAGAAATGCTACTCATTTTTTGTATTTATAGGAAAAAAAAAAAAACTTTAGAAAGCTTTAACTGACGAGCCAGTACGAACCGATCATCAGCACCGAACGCTGAAGTAGATCTAAGCCGCATACGTAACGCTGGTGCGCCCCATGAACGTATTCTTAGGGGGGGGGAATTAAACAATTTAACTGATGTCTAAGAAGGCAATTTCACTTTTCGGCGAGTGCACGTACCACGGAAGATACAGACAACCCCTCTACTATGCGTACAATCCTGACATTCTTTGGTGTAGAGTTGCTACGAATTTTTATTTTCATTTTTCCCTGACTTTTCCCGGTCTATTTGTTTTAACTAAATTCAAAATTAAGGGTCAATTCTACAATTGATCGCTAAACTTCTACTCAGCGTTTAGCTGAGGCCAACTCTCATTGTCCAAAATCAGACTTGGTCTCATCTTAGCACTGACTAGAAGTTGATGCTAGCACTGACGGTCGATTGTAGAACTGATCCTTAATCCCTTTTAATACCGTTACAAGGCTCAAGGATGTAAATGTTCAAACATGAGCACTAAGATCAACAAACATTATGCTTTCGTACTTCGCTCGTAGAGTTATAAATTGAATTCTATTGAAGGCTCAGGGAAGGTCAGGAAAAAGGATGCGGGACTTGAAGGTACCGTCCCGGCCTTTGCCTGGTGATTGAGGAAAACCCCTAAAAACCTCAGTCAGGATGGTTGGCCGCTGGTATTGAACCCCGACTTCCCGTTTTACAACTGAGCCACGGCCGCTCAGTGTGCCGTTTTTCATCCTTTGAATTTTACCTCATCCACGTTACAAGTTGGCTTCCTTGTTAACAGGTGAACAGATAGAGATGATAAGTGTGTCTCCTCTTCATTAATTGCAATCAATTACAGTCATGGTTTTCAAAGGGGGTTGACTTACGAAATTACTTAAGAGTGGTACAATCAGGTAAAAGAAAGTACAGAGCATTCTACTGACACAGGAAGAATACTTTTTATTTTCTTTTGACCACGATTGCAAATAATAGCTCTTATTGAAATTTTAAGCTTTCATGACGATTTTCCATATTAAAATATTTTCGTCATACATTTATTAATTTATTGTAATGTCTTACAATTTTCTCTGACGATGTCGATGAAACAATTTTAAGACATTACAATAAATTATAAATACACGACGAAAAACCCGAAGAAAATCTTTTATAATAGCTCTTATTGATTACACAGACTACCACCCACTAGATTCCGAGACTTTGCTAACCCTACTGGCGTGACGGCAATAACTGTAAAAAGCCTTCAGTCTACACGAAGTTAGAACTGCTCTACCTCTCCATTACCGATTAGTAGGCTGCCAATTCACAACACGGCTGCATTATTTAACCTCACTGTAGCGAAGAAATATACGAACATATATCACTTTCAAACTGAAAATGAACGGAGAAAATATTTAAGACGGGTTTCCGCCTGAGGATCTTAACAAGAGTTGATACAAAACCTGCCTAAAAGAGTACCATGGACATTATAATAAAAATGGAGTTCCTTTTACATTACATTTGAATCCACAGTGGAATCTTTAAATGGCATACGACCGATATTAAATATTCCAAGATGATGATCAGACTTTGTTCTAATCCTTGACGAGACTTAAACATATTACGACATTGTTGTATGACACCTGACAGTTCTTCTTTGATGTATAACCTGCAAGACATTTCTTACATACAGTTAGTAATGCTGAACGAAGACAGAAGTGAGATCCCACTCAATAATCTCATTTTGATTCTGGTTTCCAAAAGTAAAATTTACCATGCTCCTTCCTTCAGGATTGTCACGGAATAAGTGAGACAATTTTCCCTTATCACTGACACACTGGTATTAAGAAAACAACAAATTCATTTTATAATGATGCGGCCTCCACCATTCCAACAGTCACCCAAGACACTCCTTTATTTTATTAGAACGGAGCTAAGAACTAATTAAAGATATACTTTTTAATTACAGTTGGTATTAAAAATCCAGTTAAGAATGACCGAGACATCATCTTCTGACTATAATAATAACAATAAACGGTGACGATTAGCCTTACTGTAACTGTCTTTTCAATAAAAACATACACCAGTGTCTGAGGTCAATTTCTCGTGCTTTCCTGTCTTCTTGTTTCACCTTCTTCCTTCTCTTGTACATACTCCGATCCGCGGTAAATGTCTTCGTAAGATAGAAACCGTAGTATCCACACCCGCGACAGATGCTTTAGTTCCATGCATGCATGCTGCGCTAGTAGAAATTGGAGAGCGGTCACTCCTCAAAGCGGTACTATCCGGCGGCCCTGACAGTCAAAACTTTCTTATTCTGAGGTCAATTTCCCTCATTTCACGACATTCTGAAACAAATTTCCCAGTCCCAGTACTATGTAGAAACAGAATGCAGCAGAATCATCCAGGCCTCAACGTTTCCCTGGCCCTCCACAATTTTTCCACAAAAATGAATTCACGATTCTTCTATGCATTAGCAAACAACACGTTCACTAAAGTATATTTCACGAGAGACTTGAAAGTAAAGATAAACAACCGTAGCGCTAGAGAACGTATTCATCAGGCCTATCTGCAACCGGGCTGGATTTTGTAGGCAAAGATACCCCCCCCCCAAGAAAAAGCACGTGCTTCAGCCACGTGTTAGTAACTCTTAAGATGTTAAGAAATTTTGTCTCTTCGCTTCTCTTACACTTTATCCCTGTCGAACTCACACAACGAGAAAAGAATGTGTCCTCCTCCCACGGGACTGGAACTTGACCGCTGCTTGTCTTGGGACGACAAGCTTCGTTTGCTGGTGACAATGAGAATGGGTCAAAAGGGGAAGGGGGTGAAACCAATGTGGTAGGAAGGCCTTATTTTTAATGGCAATATAATTCACGACTTCAAATGCCAACATTCATCCCAGACAGAAATTTGTTATATTTGTTAGAAATTACCATTACATAAAATAACTGAAAATCTTACGTTGACTTCTAGCGAATATTCATGAGAACTATATTATAATATTTTTTTATCACATACAACAGCGCAACATGTTATCTATTCGACTGGTACTCATTGTTGGTATTAGAAAATTGTTCGGAGGCAGAACTAATGAATTCGTGAACACATACGATAATTCTCTGACGTCAATTGGGAAACATTAATAAATCGTACAACGTGATTAAAATTCCAATTTAACGCCAGGGAAAACACATAGAAATAAACGCGTTAACCAAGCACTACCAGTTTCACGAAGTCATTGCTAATATATATATAACCCACAGATATATAGGAGTACTTACATCTGGATTATCACACCCAATCATTTCTCCATACGAAACTTGATGACATAAACAGTACGTTGGTTCGTTAGGATCTACGGGCATATCGAGGACATCTGAAGGATGCGTAATGACTCCTGGAAGCAACGAAACCAACGCCGACTCCGTCGTGGTTGCTCCTTTCTTCTGCTTTTTCCTTGCGACCTTCGAAACCTCTTCCTCCGACGACATCGTGCCACGCTTTTTCTTCTCTTTTTCCTTGATTTTCTTTCGCCCTTCTGTAAAGAAAATACACATTTGTAAAATAATAGATAACTGCTTTTAATCTTTCTTATGGCATTTAAAAATCTAAGAATTCACGTGGCGTTATACGCCTGCAAACTTCTACCATTTTTAGTTGAATTCTTCCTTCTGATGCACATTGAGAAGTTTTCGATATACGTCTAAACCAGAACCATCCAACCATTACAGTATTTTAGCACAAGTTTAAATTTTCGGGAGAGGTACGCCACGAATGTAACGATGTCTGAAGAATTTGAACTAATATAAGGTTAATGGAAAGCAACGATCTTTAACAAACGATGGCAGCACTATCTCCGTATATGTCTAATGTATTTTTATGGTTGCACGAAGTTTCAATGCTGCTCCTACAAATTCAAGCTTAGTTATAAGTTATGATATTCACAACAACAATCAAACGATTTCAACAATGAAGAAAAACTAAAATTAAAAAACGGCAGTGATCGAACTCTTGACCTGGTTATGAACTTTCTTCCCTGCAAGTTAGAACTCTCTAGGCTTAAACTTGTAGAAGCAGCATTGACATTTCGTGCAATGATAAAAATACATTAGACACATACGGAGATAGTGCTGACATCTTTTGTTAGAGATCGTTACTTTACATTAACCTTAAAAAGCTAATCAGAAACCAGTTTTAAGGACAGGATCTATATTTAGAATTAAACTAATTATTATGAGCACATTGTCCTATTCCTCGAATGAATATTAATCTTATTTCTTGTAAGGAAAAGAACTCATCTTTTTTGATCGGCCCATCTCCCTTTTGTTCTAGTCAGAAACTTAAATATATACGCAATTTACTTTCCTATGATCTATGTTTGTCTTTAACTTCTTACGCACTTTGCGAGAGAGGGAAGGTAGCGATCTTGGCCTAAAGTCATTATCCCGATATTTAACTGAGAAAAACCGACGAAACCTCAGGATGAGCGGGATCAGCCCCCCTCATTTATCTTCTATGGACTAAGCCCGTCATGTATGTCAGGGATGACACTAAAATGTAGCGGCCCAGGCCTTAGTTTAGCTACCACCTAGCATTTTCCTGGTAAAATTGAGGAAATCCTGGAAAACATGTGAGGATGGCCAACAGCAACATTATAACCTTCGCGCTTCCCCAGTAAGTCACGAAATCCATGTCCTTAACCAGTGAAATATTTTCCTCTTCTGCACCAATTACAGCATATTCACCATAATGCATCAAGTTTACAGCATATTCACCATGAAAAGATATTCATGTCCCCTAGTTTGTTTTTTTTTAACCCGGTTCCCTGAATGAAATACGTATCTAATTGTTTCACAGAGGAAGTGTAAAAATATAGGAACTGTATATAGTACTTCCAATTTTGGTGAAAACTTCTACTTACGTCAAACGACAATCAATCTCAGTCACCCTAAAATTTATTGCGAATTGAATTATATTTATGGTCTTTAGATTAGGGTAAGGTAGAGGAACTGAGAAAGCAGTAAGCCAGGAAATATTCTGAAGATATTATGAGTGTGGAAACAAATCAGTCAGAATGCCTGGCCGCTGGGCTCGAATCCAGAGACCTCTAAATGCGCAGCCTTCTATCAATTGATCTACGGGCACTTAGTGCTACAATTTTATTTCGGAAAATAAGATCAACAGGATTAGGTTTCTGTTACCTAAACTAAAAAAATATGAAAAACTATTCAGTAACTAAGTGTCATAGAATTGCAATTCTTACTTTTCTGAGATCCTGAATCCTCCTGAGTTCTTGAATTTGTGAGGGCTTTATCCTGAATTTCAGCCTCAAACCTAGCCAAGTCAGAGTCTAATCTTCTTATATGCTTATCCACCTAAAATGAAAGAAGAAGAAAAAACTGAAGCCATTCAGAACATTTTAATCAGCTGAAGAGCTCATTTAATAAAATTTTATATATTCATAATTCCTTTTAAATAGACATGTTACACGTTTAAAAATAACCGAAAATACACAGAAAAATTGCAATCGACATCAATATGACGATTGTCCACACTTAACCTGGTATAATATTACGTTTCCAACACTGTTCTATGCTTCGCACATGGTGTTCATCATCACTAACGGCTACCACTCATCCAATAGACCGCCGTATAGACTAAACATGTAATATTACTGAAAAATTAAAATATTATACATCACCAATATGGAAACTGATAAAAAGTGTCACAAATTAGCATCACTACACTGCCAATACGACACATTAACCGACGAACAGGCCAGGAGAAAATGCTGTTATTCAGGCAGCAGAATTTTGTGTTTAATCAAGGTAAGAGTGTTCTAAACTTTCCCCGCTACTGTAATGTTCACAAACTTCAAACTATTTCCATCAGGTCATAGTACACGTAAATGTGCAGTTCTTTTGTCACTGCAAACCTTATTTTGAAGAATAATAATAAAAAATAAAATCACTGGCGCCAGATTCTTTGAGGTAAGTCTCATCACACAAATAAGAATGTCTGCTGTAGCCAAATGAAAATTTAAAACAATACGTTCAGAGAATCAAAAAGTTAATATTCCACTTTACTTTCTTTAAAAAATAATAATAGTAATAATAAAAAAAATGAAATCCTCCGAGGTTTTCGGGACTTTCTCCTTGTGAGCTGAATTCCCTGACTTTTCCAGTAACCCCTGATCAAATATTATGAAATATAATTTCAGAAACCACCCATAAAGAAGTAAAAATTTATACGACACAATTACAATAAAGTCAACATGAACATATTTTTTTTTAAAGACCGCTCTACACGTTCATTTTTATCATGTGTGTTAATACTTCCATTGCATTTATCTTCTCCTTTTTAGTGTATAAAAATGTGTGCGCGCGCGTTTTTTTTTTTTTTT
>JAGDQP010042187.1:0-16627 GCA_022664845.1 Lepisma saccharinum | reverse complement strand
CACTGAGTGTATGTCTGATGAGGATCTTGGCTAGAAGGTCGAAACGTTACATGTAATTTAATTTTTTTATTAATAATATAGTCTTGTTCAGCAGTTCAGTGTTTTTGATGTAATTGAAACATTTCTTAATGATGAGTATAAAGATAATTTTGAACGGACAGAATTTGTAAATGAACAGGAATTTATTTGTTTTAAAGTAAAATGAATTTTTGTTTAATATGTTGCAGTAGGATTAGTTTTTTTTAACTTTATTTGTATTAATTACATATATTGTAATAGCAAATGTAGGTACTGAAGTTTAATTGCTATTGGTGCAGATTTTGAATCAGCACTGGGCAGAGACACAAGTTTGAATACTGTTAGATGCTATCCTGCTTTGAGCTTTTCATTATTGTACAGGTTTACCTACAAGTTTTCTGAACAGTACTTCTTTTTAAAAAATATATAATTTTCTTCAAAAGAGTTCTACCGTCAATAGTGATCAAGTTTATAGTATTGATTTTACATTTAGAAGTTCCTAGGTTTGACCTCAATGGCCAGCAATCCTAATTAAGACTGTCTTTAGATTTTTTAATCAGTTACTCCAGATTAATGCTGAGATGTTACTTTCACACTAGACCGAGGCCGATCTCTGATGAGATAGAATAAAGGATGAGCTAAGGGAAGTTTTAAAGAACTATTATATTAGGCTAGACTGACAGAGGAAAACCTCTGGAATACGTGAAAATGTTCTGCCGCGGGGGTTGAACCCAGAAATTTTTGTATCCGAAGCTAACATGCTAACTATTCAGTTACTACCGTACGGTTTCGCTCTGGTACTAATTGAGTTCATTATAATATTTTACAAGGTGTGGCTAGGTTTTTCATGGCTAAAACTAGTTTCATTCTTCTAGGTGAACGTTAAAATAGCATATTTGTAATAGACTTAGGTTAAACTTTATGGTGAGTCCTACCTAATGTTTATTGATTTTAATTTATTTATGACCTTTAGGCATTTATGGCCCAGGTCGACCAGTGATAACTGTCCAGCTCATTATGTTGCAGTTTACCATAGATTTCCACCATTTGGGAGCTTTGACATAACATTTGGGAGGTTGTAGGTCTAATTTTAGCGGCTGACTATCTTGACGAAGGGGTTTTCGTTTTTTTTTTTTTTATTAGTTATATCAGGCAAATGCTTTGATGGAACTTTTAACTTAGGCTTTGACCAACACCTTTCCGCATTCTTAGCCCTTCAAAAAAAAATCAGTTTGATATTGACGTCTGAGACGAACTGCTAAGTAAGGAAACTGTAGATCGAAGTACATTGTAAGCCTACATTCAATAATCTTTAAATCGGTATATTTGCCATTAATGTTCTAAGTGAGTTTGTAAACTTTGAAGTAAAGGAGCTACAACTCTTGCTAAAGCGGATTTCAAGGAACTCCGTTTAATGAATTTGCACAAACTTGATAAGGCACACAGAAAATAAACATGCTATCTTTTGGCAAATATGGGATCTTTCACAGCATTGTTGAACCCAGTACCCTTAATGAGAAGAAGTAAATGTCATTAAATCTTCAAAAGAAGGTTAGTGACGGCTTGTAAAACAAAGTTATGTTATGTGCATAGAGAAAGATCTAAAATGGAAAAATATTTACGTTAAGGAAGTTAGCTAAGGTTTGTAGAACAGTAAAAGAAAGTCAAGTTACTGAAACATACTATTGTTAAACCCAATAAAGTATGTTAGGAGAAAATGGGTCTAAAAGGCGGTATCATCAAAACCAAAGAAACACACTGAATGGAAAAATACACCTGTAAAAATAAAATTAGCTAAGGTTCGTAGGTCAGTAAAAGAATGTCAAGTTACTAAAACATTCCATTAAATCCGTAAAGTAGGTCAGGCCTAAAAGGCGATTCATTAGATCTCAAAAAAAGCGTAGCGACGATATGTAAGACAGTAAAATGTGGTCTGTTAGTAAAAAGCGGTCTGTTTCAAAAAGTAAATCTGTATAAAACCGACATAACTAATGGACACGCCCCTTCTGGGTAACAATTAGGGGAGTATAACTACTCCCAACTTATCATCCGTGCCAATGTCGTAGGATATGTGTACCCGCAGAGATTTGTACCGGGGGAACACATATCCTAGGATATGTGTACCCCCCTATAAATCTCGGAAACATCAAAGAAAATTTTGCCGCTTTCAATATATTTCATTATGGAAAGGAAAATTAATAACAAAAACACCCAATAGGGGGACATATCCTAGGATATGTGTACCCCCCTATAAATCTCGGAAACATCAAAGAAAATTTAGCCGCTTTCAATATATTTCATTATGGAATGGAAAATTAATAACAAAAACATCCAATAGGGGAGTACACATATCCTAGGATATTTGTACCCCCTATAAATCTCGGAAACATCAAAGAAAATCAAGCATCTTTCAATATATTTCATTATGGAATGTAAAATTAATAACAAGAAAGCATCCAATAGGGGGTACACATATCCTAGGATATTTGTACCCCCAAAATAATCTAAAAAAATATCAAAGGGAATCAAGGCGCTTTCAATGTATTCCATTGTGAAATGTAAAATTAATAAAAAGAAAGCATTCAATAGAATATTTGTACCTCCCAAAATAAACCTGAAAACATAAAAAAAAATCAAGCCGCTTTCAATATATTCCATTATCAAATGTTAAATTAATAATAAGGAGCACTCGATAGGTTGTACACATATCCTAGGATAGTGTTTCTCAAAATGGGGTCTGCGGCAAGCATATAAGGGGACCGTAATAGTTTGACGTATAACGGTAATTTATTTCCAGATACTATTCAGGTTATTCAGACGTCCTATAAAATAATTTTAAAATTGAATATTTTTTACCACTAAAGCTATGTTAACTAACCTAAACAAATTCAATATATAAAATTATTGAACCATTACATTTAATGATGCGATATGATTATCTATCCTCAAGTTGGATTTCCATTAGGCTCTTAAACTAAAATGAAATTGTTCTGCTAAACTACAATTAGATAAAAGTACCATTTCAGGAAATACAAATTGTTAATTTTTTTACTATATGAGCACAAGAACAAGGTTGATGATTTTTTTTGTTTGCTTTGTGAAATGTCTTAAATTTACAATGACACTACAAACTAAACTAGAACTTTATATTCTTTAATTTAAGAATAATGTTTCGGGTTCTATAAAACAAACGTTCAATGGATTTTCAATTCTTCTTGACATTGCATGTTAAAGTATTTTAAAATATCATCTATTGCTTCTTCAAATAGGCTACACCCTCGGTTGCACATTGCCACACAAATCCGAAATTCTTTGCCGGAATTTTAACCCTAGCTGTCGATTCGTAGTCAGATGCGCTACCGCCTGAGCCACGGCAGTGACTAACAGAAATCAGAAACCCTTCAGTTTCCAAAAATATTTAAGCAAAAAATACTTAGAAATTTGCTCTACTATTATGCCGGTTTTCAATATGAATCTCAATATAGGTAAGCGCGCACTGGTGATTAAATATTTAAGAAATATAAATCAAATTATTAAATAGTTACTAAAATTGTTACGTTCCGCGCACTAGGCGACGATTTGCTCAGCATCGAAACGGATTTCAAAGAAATAGATACATGTTGTCCTCTGATTTTGTATTTTGGGCCATTTTAGTAACTAAAGACTGGACCCGTCTTGATTCCACCCTAAAATCCACAAACATCCATGCCACAGCCGGGATTCGAACCCAGGGCCTTGGAGACGCTTTCTGACACTTAAGCTCACACGGTTACCTTGGTCGACTGCTCTGATTTTAAGATGAAGGAGAAAACGCAAAAAGAAAATGTATTGGGATCATTTACCGAACTTTACTATGAATGGCTTTTGTATGCTTTTCTTTTATGAAGCGTGAATAAACCACTTCACAGATTGGATGATGAATGTTCATCTCCTTTGGTGTTACTTTACAAATTTTGTCTTTACAAATTTACTTTAAATCACTACTATATTTTTCTTTTTAGGTAGATTTCGAATAAAATCTACTTATTCAGATCGGTACGATATTTCAATTTATATATTAACATGCAAGCTGCCATAATTTTTGAAGATATTTGAAACAAATTTTAATATGTTATTTCTAGGCTTAATATGTTATTTCTAGGGATCCAAAATGGCCCCCAAACATATTGTTGTATATAAGGGAACCAAGAAAGTTTTGTCGCTTTTTGTGGAGGTCTGTGTTCAATTGGCCCTCACACTGTGAGTTGAATGTGAATGGAGATCAGGCGAAGGTCAGTTGTTGGTGTGGATATAGACAACATACTACCTGGTTGTGGCAGTTCAGTTACATCGTGAACGTGCGGAAGGACAGAGTGAACATGGGACTTCCACAGAGCGCCATAAGGGCGTGTATGCCGTACGAGTTCAAACTGCGGAAGATATGCCAGGCCTTTGGTGAGGGTGTCGTGACTACGCGGACAGTGCAGCGGTGGTTTACCAAGTTTTAGGACGGTGACGAAACACTCGAAGACGCACCACGTGCAGGAAGACCAACACAGGTACCAAATGAAGATCTTCAGGCAGCAATTGAGGCGAACAGTGGCCAGACATGTGAGGAACGGGGACTAAAATTCAGTGTGAGTGGAGAAACCATTCGGTAGCACCTCTATCAACTTGGGAAGCTGGGTCGATGGGTCCCACATGATTTGACTCCGGGCCAGAAGGCAGCGCGAGCAGACTGTGCTTCTTTGCTGTCTCGTCTGAGGAAGGAGCCATTTCTGGACGGAGTGTTGACATGTGATGACAAGTGGGTCCAGTACGAAGCTCCACGGCGCCGTCATTATTGGTTAGCATCCCATGAACCGGTTCCGAAACAGCCGAAACCAACACTGCACCAGAAGAAGGTCCTCCTGTGTGTTTGGTGGACTGCTCGTGGCATCGTGCATCGGGAACTGCTACCATCTGGTCAGAGCATCAATGCAACTGTGTACTGTCAGCAGTTGAGCCGTGTTCAAGAGAAACTCAAAACTCTGGATCCAGCACTTCTGAATCGCAAAAGGGTCCTCCTGTTACAGGACAACTCTAAGCCCCACGTAATTCAAGATTTTTAAAACCACGTCTTGCGGGATATCGTTGAAAAGCTCTTGATGAATAATCTACAAATCAATAAATAGTTTCTCGATAGCACTCATATAAGGCGAGATTTGAATTTTTGAAGAAAAAAAACTTCGAGATCTACCTCAGCCTGTAGGCCTGCCGAAAGGGATTTTTTAAGTTTGGAAAATGTATATTTTCGTAATGGTTTTATTTATTGCAACTCTATTAAGGATGAATATTCGTTAGAAGCATGTAGGTAAAGCTCTAAACTATTTTTATCAGCACGCATAAATACAATATTACAATATTGAGAGCAAAATAGTGTGAGTTAGTTAATTCTTTTTCCTGCTTTAGATCAATGGATCTTTGGAAGAGGCAGTGACGGGCAGCCCATGTTTCTTCCTCTTCAACTGTTGAGTGTTTGGTGGCATATCCATCGGATAATCCATTTGGAGCTCTTGCCACGTAACCAATCAATGCGGATGTCTATTGTCACAAGCTTGAACTCCTATGGACTACATTGTTGGAGAAGCGTTCTCCTTTGGTTAATCGGAAGGGTGTGTTCATTCACGGTGATAACGCGCTCCCACACTCGATAAGAAGGACCTGTGCTAAGATCGAAGAATGTGGCTTAGAGAAACTCCATCATCCGGCGTTTTCACCAGATCTTGCACCAACAAACTACTGTCTTTTTCGCAACCTGCAAAACCACCTTTCCGGGAAAACACTGCAAAATGAGTATGAGGTGCGACAAACAGTGACTCAGTTCTTTGCCTCCAAAACCGGTGATTTCTTTCAGCGGGGGATTCAACAATTGATTGACAGATGTCATAATGTTGTGGAGTCCGATGGAGACTATTTTCCTGACTACAGTAGTGTTCCAGGTAAGTTATCGTTCTTTTCCTCACGGTACAAAAATACGACATTTCTTATGGGATAAGCTCATCAATACTAGCCTGCAACGATGTTCCTTGCGTTTGGCGGAAATTGGAGAACACATTTGGATTTGGTTGACAAACTATCAGCTTGAGAGAAAGTATTCGAACACCAAGATAACCCGAAGAAATAATTTTAAAATCTTTCCAGAAACGTACTTTTCTTAAATAATTGAAACTAAAAAGCATATATATATATATATATGATTAAAAATCAAAGCATGGGACACGCCAATTGAATAATTTATAAAGTGACTGTGCATGCTACAGCACCCTATGCTTTTCTTTTTAGTCATGCATAAACAAAGTTATTTTTTACTTTTTAGTACGAATTGCTGAAAAAAAATATTTTTGGAAAGTTATTATTATTATTATTTGGTGTTCAAATTATAGTCTAACTTTAGTAATTAGTGGTCTAAACAAACCTACTGTAAGTTACATTTCAAGCACTTGTTATTCCTTTAGGATTAACATTATTGACGTTATTATTGCTTTAAACTGTCGTGATTTAGTCCGTTGGTCGGTTATTTCTAGTTAAACCCAGAAAACAAGAGCAATGTGTATTTCATCCTTTTAAACATGATACTTTAGCATTTTTCGCTCATGGGCTAAAAACGGGAACATTGGCCTAAGCCTATAATATCCGAAGGATGATGTCTTTTTCATTTGTTGATGTGAATGCTAGAAATGTAAGTTAACACAGTTTTTATACTTCTTAAATTCGTAAGTGTTACACCCACCAAGAGTACGAAATTAAAGTTCGGTTGATGTTGGTGAAATTGTTCTTCCTCTATTAGATGTCAAATAGCATTCTAAATCTGGAATTCCAATATATATATATATATATATATATATTTACTTAAAGTACATAACTTAGATACAGAATGTGGTAGCCATTTTACATTTGGAATTAACATATAAAAACAGCAAAAATAATAAAAACAGAAAACCATAACTGAACAGAGACAAATACACCCAATAGATACAAGAAAATACAATAGATGTGATATTAACATAAGTCTCTTTCACAAAGTTTCATAGAACTAATTTGTGGAAGGTAAAATTCAGGAGGGTTGATCAGTGAGTGATAAAGTGCGGGAACTGTGATTAGGAATTAGCTCTTTTCTAAAGATAACCTTGGAGTTCTGATGATAGTCGTTAAACCTTCTATTAGCTGTCGGAACACATAACTGAAATAATGGGAGATTATTTGAGCCGACACTACCATCAGGCCCGTAGCCAGGATTTTCGAAAGGGAGGGGCATCGGTGAGCTTTTCAGCTCTTATTCTATGACAGGCTCAGCGAAACGAATAAAATCAGGCGTAGTGATTAAACCCATATCTCCAATGTGGGTGTCACCCCTCCAAATCGCCGAGCAAATCCTCAACTTTAAAACCTTTACTGCTAAAAATTGAAACTTCACAAAACTCACATAATCGCCCCTAACTCTGGCTTTACACCCCAACAAACTGAAAATCCTAGCAGAATCCCTGTTTTGGAATGAATTGAGAGGTTAGTGATGTACTGGAAGTAACCAAGAATCACGCGAAAAAACGTTCAAATAGGTCTAAATCATATTCAAAGAATGGATTTTACACAGTTTCGTTTGGGCAAAACTTTTCCATAAAGTGAAGGTATTTGCAAAGTTAATTTTTGGAGAAAGCATATTATTATTATTATTCATGTCTACTAATTAGTTTTTTACGTGTTCCCACTCCGTAGGTATTGACGAAGGTACAAGTAAACCATCACTCTCAGGAGAACGCCAAAATATACCTTAACTAAGCGCGTTTTATAACAATTCTATCAACGGATGAATAGTTGAAAGTCAGGAATAATGCCTTGCAGAATACTGAAAATAAGGAAACATTTTGAGATCAAAGGAAAACTTTAGTAGCAGTGGCATTTCATAAAGTGAAATTTGCAGACGTCGCTTGTCTCTATCCATTCGATTCAGAATTTCCTGAACATTTACATTAGCATAATTATGTGTCAAACCATTCAATTTCTCCGCTGTTATTGAAGAGCGAGTAGAACATGTGAAGTGATGTGCCTCAAAACTGAGAAACAACGCTGAGGCGCGCGCGAGTTGTAATGGGCAATGTTATGAGAATTTCCAATAGAATGTAGACATTAGGACATAATTCCTTTGAACAGTGAGTGTACTAGACTGTAAACAGCAGTACAAGGATACTTCATTAGAGAAAGTTTTTCCACTTGTTTTTCCACATTTGAAATTCGGCCTAAACAATACTCTTTCTTGCAAATCATCGCTATAAAGGTCTACAGATGCAGCAATTGAAGTCTGCATCTCCTTCTACAAGATTGTTTTGCACAAGGTAACTCAATTTAAGACATTTCGCCTGATGTTTGTCAAGCAGTGGTTTGTGTTCGCTGACAAGATTATGAAGATATGGAAAATACATAACGCATCAAAAATAATCTTCCACAGTTTCATTTGGTATTTTTTCATTCCGAATACCTCGATAAAAAGTTAAATTTAAAACTGTCACTGATTTCACTATTTGAATCTAGGATAGTTCAATGTCAAAATCGGATAGAGAATTACTGATCAACAGTTACTCGTGTCCGAAGAACCCGCCGCACTATGCTCATATTTTCGGCTCAAAAAATCGATTCTACTGTTAGCATTTGGATTTTATCTGCGTGCAAATTACTGGTACCATTACTGGAAACTTCATAAGCGATTCTCGTCGAATTTTGTAAAGAAAATATCCAAGGTATTCTGAGCAAGTCTTTTGCTCATTTTTGAATATTTGACTATTTATGTACAGTGATCTGTTTGTTCTCACGAAATGTTGCAGTTCCCTCCAGAAGCCGAAAATTGTCTATAGTAAGTGCGGTTCGTTGCTTTTATTATTGTACTTTCTCAGCTTCTATTGCGTATACTCGAAACCTTAGCTTCTGAAAGACTATGGGGAAATAGCCTTGCACTGGACACACGTGCTGTAGACAAATTGATCACCTGCTGTCGAGTCATTGTTGACGCACATGCACGCAATACCCCTCATAGAATTTTGCGCTTTCGATTCGAAGGGAGCTCAATAGCACAGATAAGTTGTATCTCTGTGCCCTTATTCTCCTCTGTGCCCAATAGTGTATTTGAACTGTTTGAGAGGTTTAGTAGTCATTCATAACTTCTAATGATACATTAGATAACTGTAACATGCGTTTGCCGTGTGAATAAGCCTTGGTCAAACTGTATGTTGAAATTAGGGAACATGTGCCCATAGATTACACCTATCTTACCAGGACTAATTTTCATCCCGTAAGGGGGGTTCGTGCCCGAATGCCCACCTTCTGGCTACAGCACTGACTACCATTCATTATGTTTTAAAGAAATCTATGATCGGAAAGTTTACGGCGAGTAGGGAGGTCATTTAGTTGAAGGCTAGAAGAATATCAGTTTTGTATAGGTGAGATAAGTAAGGGCTCTACCATTGACTATACGTATGAAAAAATCATGATTTTATCCAACCTCAAGAGATTACTGTCACTAGCCATGGACCAGGTAGGAGATACATAATCAATAATCGGTAAAACACAGCTTAGGAAATACGTTCCAAGTGCAAGCGTGTTAGTGATATCAGTGAACCTATGTATCAGACCTAGGGTTTTCGTTATTTTAGAAATGATGTAATCAATATGATTAAGAAAGGTTAGTTTACTGTCGAACGCAACGCCAAGATCTTGGTACTATTGAAACAAGAGAAATGAACTGGTTGCATACTTAATATGATGACATGATATTCGTCAGACCCTGCATGTATACCCAGTACGAGATATCTATTTAATTTTATTTATTTATTTATATATTTTGGTAATAAGTATCTCCATATTCAATATTGCAGTATCGGTATACTCATATTTTGGTTCTTTTATTCATTGTACTATCATCGCCAATATAATGTTTACATGACTTTATTATACACGATTTTTCTCCAAGCCTAGAAGATAGGCCACCCAACTGACGTAGAGGGGGCAATGTGTCATTCTGAGAGTGTGTGCGTTAACGAGCAAGGGTTGGATATTTTTTTCTTTAAGAGAAATCATTATCGCATGTCCTGGCTTCTGGAAAGATATTTATGGTTTCTTGTAGTATGTTCGAAAGAATAAAAAAAAGAGATCGCATTTGAAACAGCAAAACAGGGAACCTAACGCAATTTTACTTTAGTTGGGCCATTAGTTGAAATTTACTGAAAGACGTAATTTAAATTGTCCAGTAGAAAAGATCCTTAACGAACATGAAGAAACGAAAATGAACGCTGAAACCTATGGTTACTAGGTAATTATTTATTTCTTAATGAATCGAGTATTCCATAGAACACTAATGTTATGCACGAAAGACAAGACAAAACGTCTGTATCAGTTCTTAAAAATGGGGCATGATATTTATGCTTTATAATTTCTGATATTATGTTGTTATTTACGTTACAAAGAAGATGTTAGCAGCAAAATACACGAAATATGTGGCATGATATATATATATATATATATATATATATATACATCCCAATATCATTGCGACTCACTTACATTTACAGTTTGCCGTCATTATGGGACCCCGGTGTTTCTGAGATCCGTATTCGGGATATTACTTTACAAGCCGTGTTATTTATTCGTACTCTACAACGTCCAAGTACCTCAAAAAACTTCACTTGTAAAATTGGATCCGGACTTCCGTTTGATAAAAAAGTGCATACGAAATGTATAGTTTAAGTTTCTGAATATTCCGTGCGTGGCGCTGCGCTAGCTAATCGTATAAAGGTGTAAAGCTTTTTTCACTCATGGCATGCCTTTAATGAAATCCGCATAGACGTTGGCAAACCTGACGCATCTTGTATAACACACTTAACTGCGCATGCGCTCATTTCTCCCACCAGTTTTGCTGTCTTGTTCCTCACAACGTACAGAACTCACAGTGTCTATGTGTGTGTGTGTGTGTGTTTTGCACATACATATTGAAAACAGTGACGGGCTCCTATTTGGATCACGAAAAGAGGGTTGGGTGATAAAACAGCAAACTTGACCTTGGCGTTCCATTCGGAAAGGACGAAAGGTGACAGGAACCAAGTTACGAAGCAACAGGGCGGAAATTAAGGTCACGAGGCCATCTTAAGTAGTTCTGTGTATTCTTATGGGTTTAGTGCAAGAACCCCTCGCAATCAAAAAATAAATTGTAATGACTCTAAAAGTATAAATGATATGGAGAAACTGAAAACAGTTTTAGCATCGGAGTCCCCGGGAGTTTTCAACCTCAAATATTGGTGGTCCTCCGTGAAGTTTTGGGTTTGACGCCCCCGCCCTCCTATTCAAACACAGTAGGGGTAGAAAAAGGAAAATGATTTGGGTTCAGCGAGCTTCAAAATGGAAGTAAAGACAATTTGGGGTGACAGTTTTAGGTCCTTTGATAGCAAAAACTAAAATAAGGGACTTTATATGCCGCTCCTGTCTGTCCGTCTGTCTGTCTGTCTGACTGTTTCAAGAAATTATATCTCAGGAACCAGAATACGTAGGAACTTGGTTGAGTTGTCATTTGAAAGCTCTCGTTAATTCATTTGGAATGGCTATCTTACTTTTTGGATCAGTCACCACCTATAGGGTGAAACGGGGGATTGGGGTACAACTCAGACTCTTATATCTGGAACTAGAAGATTTAGGAACTTGCTTGACATGTCACTGGATAGCCCTCGTCAGTTCATTAGGATTGGCTCTATTACTTTTTGTTAGACACCCTATAGAGTGAAACGGGGGATTCGGGTAAAACTTATACTCCTATATCTCAGGAACTAGAAGACGTAGGGACTTGGTTAAGGTGTCATTAGAAAAGTCTCGTCAATTCATTAGAAGCGGGTTTCTAATTTTTTGGTTTCACAGCCCCAGGAGTGTAAAGGGGGGGGGGGAAGCTATTCAATTCCACATGCGTCCATCGATGTACCCCAAACTAAGAATTGTCTTCGTTTGGCACTGGGCAATGTCGCAAAGGTATTCCGGGTCCGACGTTGTTCTCCAGATATCAGTGTTGCCACTTTTTTCATTTTTTAAAAAAATACTTCTATACACTTCGACATAACAACACCAACTTGGCATTAACATTACTGGGGACAATGTAAAGACACTGTTGCCCTAAGAACCCGAGTTTTCATTGTTGCCAACCTATGAGAAAATGCCACATATTTTGTGTTTCAGATGCTATCAAGGGACCGGAGCCATCGCGATTGTTAATTGAATCAAAGCGGTAACTTATTTAATTTGAGTAGTAGAAACAAGCCCGAGGGGAAATTAAATACTACTAAATCTACTACAATATTAAAAGTAACATCAGCATGATAATATTAAAGAGGTTTTTGCTAATCAATCCTTAAATAATATCCTGTTTAACGCTTATGTTTCTTCGAGTATTTCGAAACCATCGTGGCTGGTGGGAGCGTATAATCTATCGGATGACGAAATATGTAAAGAAGAAAAGTAGCGCAAGAAGAAAGAGTACGCACGCGGGTACGCACAAATTATATTATCAGAAATAAAATTTACACATTAATTCCCTTCCTCACGGTTTTTGGGAATTTGAAAACTAGCATCTCGTCAGCTCCCGTGGTCCAGTAAATCCAGTTACTGGAATTTGAGTTATTTTGTGGCGTTCAAGCAACTTTGGCTCAGGTCAGGATAGGGTAAGGGCAACGATAAAGAAGGTATCGGCCAGGGCCATTCTTAAGTTACTATGCCGGCATTTGTCTGGTGAAACTGAGGAAACCCCTGGAAAATCTGTCACGATGGTCGCCGGCGGAGTTCGAACCCACGTACCTACCCATTGCCTCTTCGCAGTCAGAGACGTTACCCCCTAGACCACGGGCTAAGTGCTGGTAGCTGGCTTTGAGTAAGGACTAAGAAGCGGATCGGGCTTCAGTCCAGCTCAAGCTTGCCATTTTGACAATCTTTCCATTTCTTTATTAAGTGAATTGAGTCGACTTAGTTCAGGCGGTAATTCATCTGACTTCGTCGTGAACCACCATGTATACAAATTATTAGGTAGCGCCCCTTTCAAGGGATTGTCTGCCTCTTTGAGGCGCGATGCCACATATGAGAAAGGTGATTCGTAACCTATAAAAATACAATAGCTTTTCCTCAATAATCGCTTAGTCTTCCACAGGGTTGAAGATTTTCTAAGGATAAAGAAAAAATAATTAACATTTATGTCCCTACAATAGTCATGTAATGTATCGTGTTTTATCAATTGCCGGGAAAGACATCAAATAAATGGCCTAATTTAAGTTAAACAAGACTCTTGAAGAAAAATCCAATGAAATGGTATAATTGTATTTTATTTATGGCATGTAGTCATCTTAGGTTCAGACCAGAATGGGGTGGTGAAAAGGTTGTTGGAAGGTAGTCGGCCAGGACCCTTTTGTAAGTACCACTCCAGCATTTGCCTGGTGCGACTTAGAGAAGAGGCGAATTGAATCAAACGGAATAATACAAGTTCTCGTCAATTTCACTTGTTGTATTGTAATCGATCGCAGTGGCCTAGCAAAGGAGGTACACAGCGGCTTCCCCCTTAAAAGACAGAATTATTTTGCATTAATATTTTAAGTGCTTTTAACACTAATTTTAATTCATCATATGTCAGAAATAGGCAATGTTAGAATATATTTTCGTACATTAAATGTGTCTCACATATTGAAAACAAAGTTTTAGTGCATTTTATGTAGACTTACTACATTTAGAAACTTGACAACATACTAAATCCTGATTTAAATATGAATGCAGAGTATCATTATAGAATATTGATCCACCAGGAAGAAACAAAGAAACAGAGACAGAGAGGGTTGTGTTTGTATTGACATTAGAACTACATAAGCATGCCATATTTTCCAATTTGAAATGCCATTCCCAGCAAACCGAATGATTTGCAATGTTGTGTCGATCAACAGAAAAAAACAACGATATTTTGAAATGAAGCAGAAATTAACAAAGTTTTTCTTTGCAAATTCCTTTCAAATGCAATTGATTGTAACGCATTATATCGGCATTGGTCTCCTGAAACTGAGTAAAGCCCGGAAATACTCAATCTGTATGGACGGCAGCAGGACTCAAACCTATATGCCTCCCCAGTGTCGAACTCGCGTACCTACCCAATGCTGATCCAAAGTCCGCGACGATACTGCCTGGGTATTTCTTAGCGTCCCCGTGTAAACGTAAATGAAAACGGAAATATATAGCCTTTAGCCTATCCGTTTTTCTTAAATCTCAGTAACTACAAAACAAACAGAGATGAGCCATACATCATTGGATTCATCATTGCCTGAAACTTTCTGAACAACTATGACTAAATCTAAAACTGGTAGGTACTTTCCAAAAGTTAGGCATTATCTTTTGTAAAAAATGACGGTATGGTATTTTCTTTTTGAAAGTTCATTTGATTTATACGGTGGCGCTATGCTTATTTAAACTATTATGTAGCTTGTTTGATTACTTTTTATTTTATTATGAAATAATTATCTGCCTGCATTGCAACAGTGCGGTTGCATATACAGATTATCTTCTGAAAGGGATAGCTTATATTATTCCTTTTGATTCATTTCGCCTTATTCCTCGGTCACACCAGGCAAATTCTAGGATGGTATCTTCAGTAAAGCAAGGGCCGATTCCTTAACACATCCATTTTTACCCTATTCCTTCCTGTGTCAAAGTTGTTTAAAACCCATCAATAAACAATTCACAATTCAAAATTCTAACCAAAATAGAATAGAAAGATTCTTCACATTATAAATATTTTGCCTACGACCATCACCAATTATATAGAATGCCTTATTTAATACATTGCCGGTGATATGTGCAGTTAGTGACAAAAGCTCTTCCCTTTTCGTAAAAATTGATTTGCGAAGTCTTTGGACAGGTAATTAAATGGATGTACTGATTTGAGTAAAGTTTCCACTAACCTAAAGAGAGCATAACTTTCTGTAAATTACACGAAACAGAACATAAATAGGTTGATCTATTTTAAAGTTATTCAAAACGAAATATTGTCAAGGCTCAAGAATTGTTTTCGTGACTGTACATGTATAATACAAAACCCGACTGAAGCGAAATGTCACTAAAATGTGCTATTCAATAAACACCTGTCACGCTCATTGTTCATAGGACCATTTGTAGAATATCAAAAGTTATATGGCATTACAAGATCATTAAATAATGAGAAAATATAGACCCGGGTTCAACGTCGATCCTGACTGAAGATTTCCCTATTTTCCCTTGGTCACACCATGCAGAAACTAGGATGGTTCCTTCACTAAGGACAGGACCGATTCCTTCGCACATCCTTTCCCCTCTTCTATGACGGCCTTGGCCTGAGTTAGAAACTATCACAATAATCGACTAAGTCAGCGATAAAGAAAAAGTTTACCATTTGTCGCAATACACCTTAGGTGCGATATTCACAGTATACACATACATAAAATTGCAAAGCATTTTCCAGAACTGGAATGCTAAAAATAAATGTAACAAGAAAGTCAATTAAATCCTCTTACACCTATTAAAATCTTCTTACATCTGGAAACCAAAACACATTTCAATCACCCGCCTTGTCTTATCACAGCTGATTCACTGTAGTCTTCCCATATGTAACGGGATCGATTCGGGTGTGCAGCAGAAGTGAGTACCCCGTTCTCTTGGGTACCTTGGACGGTAAAGGCGGTCGAGCACGGGACTGAAAACCCTACTTCACTTCATGCAATATAGGTCGAGAATGTATGGATCACTACTTCTACGTGCCCATGCACCGTTTCTGGCACAATCGCAACTCTTACCTCTTTTTACCCTTACCACGTGAAAGTGTCCTCATTTAATTAAAAAAATGTAACGATTGCGTAATAATAATAATGCAGAATCATATGAGCAGAATTTACATTACGATGCTTAAATTAGAAAAGTGCGTAAATTTTCAGTTTTCGTCGTGAATTATGTTAACAAAGGATGGTACCTTGAATACAGATCTTGACTCCTATCCTCCTATTCGTTTTCCAGCAATAATACCAAGGAATTGGACATCACAGCCTGTGTCCTTAAGGTACTGTATAGGTCGGAAATTTAATTGAGCTTATTTATGACTTCAGGGCATCTTGCGATCAGGCCGGGATAAGGTAGTTGGGCTTCTAAGGATTGGACCTACACATTTTGTTAAAGGAGATCCGCGTCACTCCGTTCAATAGATTGCGCCTGGACTTGAATCCCTGATTACGAGCACAGACGATCCCGGGGTTAATGATTCTTCGATAATCTCCTCTCACATTATATCTTATAGTTCAGCAGTGCAATAACATCATATTTGACAAAAACGATGAAATCGAGCAAATTCTGTGAAAATATTCTATTTTAGTAATTGATGATACCTAAAACGATGATGATCCCTTATTTGAAAGTAATACCTTATATTGAAAGAATAATGAATATTGGAGATATAAAAGCGCTATGACCTACATTAAAGAAACAACGCACGGAGCTGCTGTTACTCAATCGGTAGAGTTTGCATTGCAATCGGAAGCTCCTGGGAACGATCCTAGCGGCTGTCTATCCTGTC
>JAGDQP010042186.1:0-16628 GCA_022664845.1 Lepisma saccharinum | reverse complement strand
AAGGCATAGTCGTTGAGAATATCCGCATCAAATTTTGCCATATCATAGATATGCAAAAAGCAATGCCTTACACTATGAAACTCAAAAACTAAAAAAACTGACATATCAACTTTTGCCATATCACCCTAGAATTTACATGTAAACTTTACAAGGTTCACACAACTAGATCAGTGAAAAACGTAATACTCTTTGCACAAGCGCACCCTCTGGAATCCCTGCCACCAACCAAAGATGCCCTCTCCTTTCACATCAAAAGGGCACACTATCATGCATCAGTGTTTTATCAAGCGGACAGGCAATAACTTGTCTTGGCCCCACCATAGATTGCCCAATGAAAACCAAAAGTGGCAACTTCGTTCCTACTTGGATATCCCTGCCATCGGTTCCAGAGTCTTCCATTATACTTATCACCTGTAGTTGTACAACACAATGCAGAACGGCTAACTGCAGTTGTAAAAAGGCTAAATTGAAATGTACTGTTGCTTGTAAGTGCAGCATAAGCCAGGACTTTTGCAGGAATGTTTTGAAGACATTATGTAATATGCCACTACTCCTTGTTATTAATTAAGCAGTGGCCAGATCTTGTGTGCGAATGTACCTCCCCATCGTGTTCCATAAGTGCTCGATTCCAAGACAACAACGAATCATGTCATTCCACCTAGATTGTCCTAAAATAGTTTCAAATGCAAACTTCGCAAGGTGAATCCTAACATCAAACATATTGAGGTTCATCTAAAGGTGATTATCTCCGAATTTTGATTTTTGGCTTAACAAAATTGAGGATTGGTTCTTTCTTTTCAATTCTGGTAACTTAGAACCTTCTTTCTTTTTAAATTGAAACTCGTCACGTATTTTCGCACAAGATTCTAAAATTACACCTCAATATAAAACAAACACTGTGTAATTCTGTTACTGCTGTCCTCTTGTGTTCTTCATCCAAAACAATAAAAAAATTATCATAATATGAAATACTTGTGATTAAATTAAACTTATAGGATCCATGTTACACCATGTTATGGTAATTAGAAATTTGACACATATTTTAGATCAGCAAATTATATCAAGCTGACTGAAGAGCAGAAAATGTTCATAATTTTAAACATTTATTTGTATCGTTTTATTATTTTGGAATTTGTAAATTAGCAATCAACTTACTTTGATAGTGTTAAGTTAAGATATTTGTGTGGCTGCACATCTGTGGCCGTTAAAACTTGCAATAGGAGGAGAAACTAACCTCGGAACGGAGGTGATCACTATGGGATAACTGTGACAGGATAAGGAACAGCAATGACAATAAAATAATGCAAGGGTGCAGCACTAATATACACTAATAGGTTTGTAAATGGATAAAAAGAACTATATTAATAAAGGCAACTTATGCTATAATTCAAGATCAAATCAAAAAGTGTCTTCCTTTCAAAATAACTTTTAATCACATTCTTGCGACGTACTATTGTAAATTCTGATCTTATAATTGACATAAATCAACATTTTCAAAAATCAACATTTTCTGAGCTTGGCTGCTCGACCCGTTTCAAAATAATAAATTTCTTACATAAAAATAGTTAAAATTGGATATTATTTTATTTATATACCAACCGGTTGATTAATGGCTACCACTTTTGTATGGAGGAGCATACAAAAATTTTTGTTGATTCTCCGAAGATTTTTATGGAGAATGTAATATCTGTGGACTGGTTTATCATAGGTTATTCAAACAGAACCATTCTTTCCAATAACATCTGCTTAATAGTTTTAGTCCTCTGCATGAAAAACATAAAACGTCGAACTGGTCAAAATGTTATTCAAATGAGACTGTCGAAAAAAAAACAATTCTAATTTTCAGGGCGCTTTTTCGCCCGAAAGAAACTGAACACTAAAGCTAATTTATTGTACATTATTACTAGAGAGCGGAATTTAAGGTGAAGCACCTTTTCTAAAAATGTAGCTTACAAACAACCAAAGTTCAAAATATGTATTTCCGGGCATGAAACGAACTGAAATGAACGCACTTTGTTGCACCTTTTTCGTGAATGTTGCACCTTTTTTGATAGATTAATAAAATTTCCTTTTTTTTTACTTCTTTTAACCTTCAGCACCTTTGTTGTCCCTTTTTCTCTCTTTTTTAAAACTTGTACAGAACAATATGTTTTTTTATTTTCAATCTGGTTTACACATAATTATTCCATAAATTTAGACGCAATCTTAGGCGACACAATGGCAACAATAACGGTGCGAACAGTCAATAAATAATGTTCTGAATGTACAACAAAGAGCGGCAATTTCCTTTCGTCTTTCAAAACTCTGCGATAGAAGAAAAAAATGACTGTTTTCCCTATCACGATTGTTGCGCATGCCGTCGACGTTTCGTGTAGAAAGAAGGCTCAGAAAAAGAAATCGAGCTCTTCATTCGCACTTTGGAGTTTGAAGTCTTTGCCTTTGCTTGGTTCTGTAATAATCTGAACCAGAACTTATTCTTCTCAATATAAGCATAGCATGCCAAAGATAAAGAAGGAAACGTTGCGTACCCTTGCAGCAGAATTCAAGAAGGAATGCATTGAAAGTGATGGTATGATTCTTCGATGTGCAGTTTGCGATGTAAATATTTCCGTCGATGAGAAACATCAAAGAGACAGAATACACCAGCATATCAACTACAGCAAACACGTTAAGAACATGGGACTTCGCAGGTCACAACCAAAGCAAAGTACGTTGATAAATGCTTTCGCTTCCGGATCTGAAAAACAGAGATCATCTAATGTTTTCTACGAAGATCTTACAACAGCGTTAATCCAATCAGGAATTCCAGTCCACAAAGTAAACAATCCTGCATTCAAATCATTTCTGGAAAAGTATACGCAAAGATCAATACCAGACCAGAGCACCCTGAGAAAAAACTACGTAAAGACGATTTATGAGGATGTTTTCGTACAAATCAAAGAAGTGGTCGGCAAACATGAAGTGGGTTTCATGTTAGACGAAACAACTGACGAGCTGCAAAGATATGTACTGAATGTATTGGTGTTTCCATTATCTGGTGAGTAGGTGAAACCGATGTTGTTCAAAATGTACCAACTGGAGAAGACAAATGCCTGCACAGTAATGCAATCCTTCCATGATACGTGCATGAAGATGTGGCCAGAAGGCATAGAATACGATAAAGTCAGATTGGTTGTGACCGATCAAGCACGTTACATGCTGTCGGCTTTTCAACAACTAAAGGGCATGTACCCCAACCTTAATCATGTCACATGTATTGTACATGGTTTGCACCGTGTTTGTGAAAGTATAAGGGAAGAATACAGTAAGGTAAAATCATTCATTGCTGCTCTAAAGAAGATTCTTGTACAGGCTCCTAGTCGTCAAGCTTTGTACCGAGAAATAACTGCCCTCCCTCTGCCGCAATTTCCTGTCATAACCAGGTGGGGTACATGGATAAGAAGTGCAGTTGTCTTGTGTGAAAACTTCGACAAGTTCAAACGATTTATACATGCCCTACATGCAACAGAGGCAACAGCCAACAAACATGCCCAGCAAATCCTCAACGATCAAGACCTCCAGGTAGAACTTTTCAACGCGCATGGCTACAAGTATTTACCAGATGTGATTCAGAGTTTGGAAGAAGAAGGTATGGAGAAGGAGAAACAGTGGGAGAAGTTATCAAGTGTAAGGGACAAACTTGACGGGTTTGCTAGGGACAAATTTGGACTGAATTTGCGAAACAATCCGGACGTAGAAACCTTTGCAACGTCAACTGAACTTCCTTTCCGTGTGCTTACAAGATATGCACCACTGATTTCCGTGGATGTCGAGCGAAGTTTCTCCGAATACAAGGATCTCCTGAGCTCCAAGCGACAGAAACTAACATTCGAGAACATAGAAATGTTGTGCATAATCAAGTATAACCAGTTTCTGAAAACCCAGTAGTATGTAACAGTTTCTCAAGCCACAATATTGCAAAATAAATGTTTTTTTGGTTTATTTTTTTAATACCGAGTTGGTTTTAACCACAAAAAGAATGCTGAGTGTTGTACAATTTTATGAGATTAAATAAAACAATTTTTGTAATAAAGGTAAAATGTTTAAAGCCAAGATTTTAACAATATTTGCTAGTTTTGAATAAAGAATGTTCATGTAACTGTATACTATAGCACTTAATAAAGATATCTTATTACCACCTTCTTTGCACCTTTTTGATGATTTTTCAGCACCTTTTATTCCCTTTTTCCTACCACATTTTTGCACCTTAAAATCCGGTCTCTAATTATTACATATTAAAGTATATGAATGTATACAGAATATGAAGGCTTATATATTCTTCCTTAACATTTAATGAATTTTCGAAGATCCAAAAATTCGCGTTTTATGCATATTGAAGGCTCAATATCTCTGGGGCGACAAAATACAAATATATAATTTCTTCACACGTTATAGAGTTATGTCAGAAGAAACTGCAATAGGAATTTCAACTTTGATATTTGAGTTTGAAGAGAGTTACAAATTTGCAAATTATTGAATGATGCTCCTACACGCTTTCGTAGGAATATTGATTCTTCTCTCATGGGAGAACATATAAAAATCTATCTATATATTTTTTTACAATTTATACACTTATGTAAAGAGAAACTCGCTCCAGGTGGCGGTACGCGAGACCGAGAACTACGAGCTAGACATAATAGCGATACAGGAATTTCTGTGAGAGGGTCAAGATAGTATCGCACAGGCAAGTACACTTTCTACTACGGGGAACACAGTCTCACGATTTTGGAACAGGATTCCTCATTAAGAACAGTATACTTCAGGCGGTTCAGAATATAGAATTCGTAAACGAAAAACTATCGTACGTTACGATACGTACTCGATGGGGAAACACGGTTATTAAACGTCTACACTGTTAAAAAGGTTTATTCAGAAACGAAAAAAAATCTCGAACCTGAGAAACTTTTGGGCTCAATCTGGCTCCAACTAAATTTGGTCAATTTTGAACACGTGATGGTGCTCAAAACATGAGAAAATATTTCTCGGATAGTAAAAAAAAGTCTCAAACATGAGGTAAAACTACTCGAAAATGAGTTTAAATTTCGGCTCAAAAATGAATAAAGTTGAGACTATTTTCAGCAATGAGAAGAAATATATTCAAAAGTGACGAAGCATATGCTCAAAATGTTGAGAACGTAATGACTCAAAAGATAGCTCTGGAGCTACGAAAATGAGAAAATAGTTGGTCAAAATTGAGAACATTTGTTTCGAAGTTTTGAGAGGGTAATCACTCAAAATCGTTATGAGAGCTAAAAAAATTAGAAAATATTTATTCAAAATTGAGAGAAATATATTCACATTGTGAGAAGGAATTTACTCAAAATGACGTTGAGAGAAAATGAAGATGAGAAAATATGTATTCAAAATTGTCCCAAGTATAACCTGTAGTGAGACTACACCTCTAACAAGCAGCAGAAAACCTTATCCGAGATCGCACCAGTGTTTCTCAGCTGCTTTCTGCAACCACAGAAAAGCCCTCTACTGCGTCTAACTAAAGACAAACGCAGGCGGCAAAGATAATAATATTTATTAAACAGAGGATAAGTATAAATATCACCCTGTACATGCTGCGCCCTGCATACATAGTTTATATTCCTGCTGTACATATCCATCTGAGGTACATGTTATTTTACAATACTCCATTGTGTTTGTACAACCGCTTTAATCTACATAACGAATCATTATTAAACATATTTAAATCATGTGCCAATAATACAACAAAAAACAACAATTTAGCATAATACAAAGCAGTTACTCACGTCAACTTTGTACTATTAAAAGTAGAAACATCTAATGACACACGCGGGAAATGCAACAGGCGACAGTATGTTATGAAACTCATTCACCTTTTTAAGGAGTTTATTACTACCACAACCGGTAAACACGCTTTATAATCTTACGAAAAATAAACCTTAGGAAGCAGAAGAGTTAAACTTAAATCCCGAGTATGTTTTGTTTTTTCCGCGATCACGCCCGCGTATGAATATCACATGCAGTCGCAGCGTTACAGATTGGACTGTCCGACAGGGAATTTAGTTCTTGTTGTATGTTTGAGATCATTGCACTTGTTTACGATATATTATTTTACAACGCTCGCCCGATATTAAACTATGTCTACAGATTTCATTTAATTATCTCGCAGGATTGTAATATTACCTTTCCAGAGACACATAGTTTGAACAATTGCATCAGTTCATTTTGACAAGTATGCCTTAGCTCGTATTTGAGAATTACCATTTTCAAATTTTAATTTTTGAGAATATTGTTTCTCACTTTCAAGTAAAATTTACTCATTTTTTTTTAGTAAGAACATTTATTCATTTCTGAGAAAGTCATTTTTAACAGTGTATGCTCCGACCGAAGTGGTTAGTGATAACGACGAAGATATATTCTACGATGAGCTAGAAAGGCTGTTCGACCGAATGCCGAAGTATAATTTGAAAATTGTGTTGGGTGATTTTAATGCAAAGGTAGGGAGAGAAGAAAAATGTAGACCTACTATAGGCAAATACAGCCTTCACGAAAAGACCAACAACAATGGAGAAAGACTGATAACTTTTGCTATTTCGAAAAGCCTACTATTAAAGAAAAAGCACTTTGAACACAAAGACATATGTTAGGTCGTACAGAGGAGCGGAAGGTGAAACCGGTCATCAATTAGTGATCACAAAAGTAAGGGCAAAAGTTATGCAACGCGAACAGGGAAATCAAGGGGTCAAAACAACTGAAATTCGAAGTTAAACGATTAAATAATCCGAGCATAAAAGCAGATTATCAACTTGAACTCTCAAATAGCATCAGAGAGTAGCAAGGACAGGTTGGTAAGAGTGGAACTACCAGGAAGAAAGCCATGTTGCCCAAAGTCTAGATAGGGCGAGACAAAATTATAACATCTATTTTTGATGATTCTTTCACGCACCACATACAAAACAGATAAAAGAGAAATGGGTCTGTATGAAGATCATGGGTCTTGTCTCCAGATTTCAGAATGCGTATAATATTAGCTTGCTTCCAAGAAGATGGAAATAGACCTTCGGCAAAACACCTGTTTAAAATACAAGAAAAAAGGTAAGCCAATGATTCAGCAGCATTGCGTAAAAAAGTAGCACTAATGTTATCAGAGCCGGGAGAACGATTTAGAGGTAAAGAAGAAAGCATATATTTTACCTCATCAGATGATGTACTTAATGAAGACAGTGAATGCGAACAGATCTGTTGAAGCTGAGGAGGCAGTAAAGGAGGAGATTGGACATAGAAATTGTTAGAGAAATATTCATTCAATAGATGTACTCTCTTTTCACCAGCAGCTGTATCTGAATCTTAAAGGATCTCTGTCGGAATACGTGACTGACACCTTCTAGTGTTTATGAGAGACCACAATCTCTTAGGATTGGTAGATATTTCAGATGTTACCTCATTAATATAATTTTGATACTTTTCCTTAAGCAATTTATTGGAGTAGCGCATGATCAGGGAGAAAGAGCTGTAAGTATGTACAGTAGGATGTTGCTTCCAAAGCTCCCATGCAAGTTTTTTTATTTTTCAGAACAGACCGCGCTTCTGCATCAAACCAGGGAGGACTTTTAGAGGATCGGAATTTCTTTGTATGGACAAAGTGTTTACAGGTAGCATGAATTACATCCGTGAACAAATCAATCGCTACATTTACAGTTAAGTTTTCAAGTATACCTATACACCATGGGAAAAGAGAAAGAGACCGGTTCCAACGAGCTTCTCTCCAAAGAGGAATACGCTGGCTTGGAGTGAAAGGAGCAGCTTTCACATTTGTTTTTAAAATAATGGATAGTTCCACCTCCAAACTCTAGTGATCAGATGAAAGTAAGTTTAGAAATGAGTGATAGTACATTTATCACATGTGATAAATGACAACGCCTTCCTAGTCCTCAACCAATTTATACAAAACATTAACCGTAGCATAAAAGAAGCCATCCATTTATTTACTTTCTTGTGTGTAATAATATAAATAAAACCCAAGTCTTAGTGTTATCCCACCGAAACAATGCTTCTGGGTGCGCCACAGCCCATCAAAATTTAACCTCACTGGTCTTCATAAACTCATGCAACTACCCAACCAATTGACATATCTGCGCTCATTTTATATCATCATCTCATCTGGAACCTTACCGTAACAAAATCATCAATAGGACAATCAATAAGCTAAATCTGTTAACAGGGTCGGATTTACCACTAGGCTCGTTAGGCCTGGGCGTGGGCGCACTTTACAGGGGCGCACTTTACAATGAAAACTCACAAACCGCTATTTAAAACGCTACACGAAAAAAATATTTAGCAAGGAACATTAAAGACCTTGTAGGGGGAGCGCATTTGATCCTGACAACCTCTGGTGCATAAATAACTTCAGGTAATTTACAGTAGAAACAATAAAATAAGCTTTAATGGTTATATTAGAAATATTATCCTGTCCTGCCCCGATCTAGAAAGGTTGCTAAAGACCTTTAAAAAAGTTAAATAATATCCTAACCTGTCCTGTATGACAGTAGAACAAGTCCTAATGTTCTTCCTAATTTGCCCTTATATCTTCAGGAGATAAATATTCCCGGATATAGTGTTTAACATTCATAGAGCTGTACACGTATTCAATGTAGCGAAAATTAACTTAAAAGTAAATATAATTATTTTTAACAATAATTACTAATTGTATTCATATATCATTCATATTGATGTAGTTTTGTTTAATTTACTTTAAAGTATTTTTGTGTACAAATAGAAAACTAGAATAACAAGCTTTACCAACTGGACACTACTAACTCTTAGTTTTGGAAACTATGCATAATTTCAGGAAAGGAGAACAATCTACATCCTCTAGACTGCTTCACGGCTCAACTCGGCACAATAAAAAGCATCACTCTCCGTAGATCAACTGGAAGTACAGTTCAGTAGCAAACATAATACTACATTACATCAATCAAAACCAAAGCATTCCATCTCAACAGCTTAGATTTCGTCAACACTTCGGTGCCACAGCACAGCTTGTCCGCGTAATAGAGCACATAACACAAAATTGCAACAATTTTGGGCACACCTTCTTGATGTTTCCAAAGTTTTCGGTAAGGTCTGGTACAACGACCTTATATACAAATTACCGGTAATATATTACCATCCTACTTGAAGAACAGGACTTTCCAGGTCAGTAATTCAGAAGTCCAAACACAACCTCGAAACATAACAGCAGGGGTATCTCAAGGACCCATTCTCTCGCTGATATTGTACCATACTTACACCTCAGACCTACCTACTCAACAAAGCATCATGACAGCAACCTTTGCAGATCATTCAGTCAATTTTGCCAATACAAAAGAAAGTTCTTAGTTGAATGTTGAAAGAATCTGGAGTAAAAAAAAAAAACATTGTCTTCTTCTATTGTTATTGTATGTGAATCTTGTTACAAAAGCAGTGTAAAATGGCGTTTGCTGTATCTGTGCTATTTGTAATTTATATATATAAAATTAAAAGTGAGTATATTTGCGTGAGCATCACGCAAAATGTCTTGACCGATTGGAAATATTTTTCGCACATGATCAGACGACACTGGACCGAATTGGGAAGTTTTTATATCATTTTGATTCTAACATTATTATCTTCAGAGATAATCGACAATCCATTTATCCATTAAATTCCAGTGGCGGTAGTAACGATAAAAAGCAAAGCACGCGGCAATCCACACTACAATGTTGTTCGACGGGTTGACTACTTCCAAATGGTTAAGTTTGGCATGACTAATCAATTCATTAACAAAGCGAGGGTTAGCTGTTGATATCTCGTATCTATAATTTTCGCACCTAAATATGTGTGTGTGTGTGTTTTATTGTTTGTATTTTCTTATTGAAGGGATAAAAATTGGCGAACTTTCCAGTTGAAACGTAGTGAAAAACAAACGTCCAATTTGCCTCTACGTTCATTTGTTACGAAGTTTCAACTGGAAAGTCCGCCAATTTTTCTCATTCTAATAAAAAGACAACAACTATTGTAGATACGAGGTGACAAACATTGTAGATACGAGGTATCAGCAGCTAACCCGGTAACACACCCCTAACACCCCCAGGGGTGGGAAAGTATGACATGTAAAAATAATAGAAAACGACTGATATTAGAGTCGAATCCATAGAATCGCAGAGATGAATAGTAAACACTCCCGATTCGGTTTAAGTCCAAGTTTAGCCCTTATCGGCATGGCGAGTTGACAACATATTTTATTCACCCCGCACTAACGGGCGAGTATATGAGCTAGTTGTCAACATTTGTCAATGGTCTTATGAACAAGTGTAGTTCAACCTTGACCTAAGTTTTTAAGCACAAAAAAAAGTAGTAACTAGAACACACTGAACCTGCCGGTGGACATAACATAGTTGACTTCAGTTGAGGCCATTCTTGACATTAGATCTTCATCTGCATAAGTAAACATAATTATAACCTAACAACACAGGGCGTCCATTATCTCGTAACAAAAGAAATAATGCAGCAGTAGCACTCAGTCATGCATCATAGCATACCTAGACAGCGTACGGACATCCAATTAAAAGTACGGACGTCCAATGGTACGTAGTCCAGTATAAAGTGGACAGAAGAACCATGGGGGAAGGATGCTCACAGTAACATTATTCCATAACTATGATCCTAGATGGAAAACTAGTGTGGTATAAAAGAACTTGTCAGTATGCTCTTTAAAGAGCTGTAGTGAATGTCGCGTAATCTATGACCTGGAGATGAAGCAAGCCCTTGGGGTATTTTTTTTGCCTAACAATAATTTCGTTTAGTTAGTAAACAGTTCTGGGATAGGACTGAACTTCATGACAGAATACAAAATAAACTTGAATAGGGTAGTTTGACTGTCAAGAACTTGCTTAGACTGTATCACAAAGAAGCCTTGTGGCGTGTGGCGGGAAACGGTTGAAGTGGCATCTTACCCCGAAGATGGCCAAAGATGCTCACTATCTAAACCCATTGCATCAAATAAGAGTGTTTTTATTGTTTTCTGGTTAGACACTAATTACTTTGAACTATTGTTAAGGAATAGAATGGAGCAATATAAGGCCATTTGTAATTGGGACTCTGCATATGGGTCAGGATGGAAAAGGCATAGAGGGAAGATGTGGGAAAGAAGTTGGCCAAGGCATAATTTCGAAGGAGCCATCCCAACATTAACCTTGTGCGATCTCTCTGTAGAACATAGATTTTCCTAGAAAAAATCAGAGTAGGCATTGACATGATCTCATGGACGGTCTCCTTGTAAGTACAGGACCTACAGTTTTTGATAAAGTGGACTTCGAACCACTCCATTCAATTAACCTCGGTAGGAACTGAACTTGTAATTATGCGCTAACCTCTCGTCCACCACGAGGTATAAATTGCTCAGAAATTCCAAATGAAATCAAAGAAAATGTTCAACTTTATAAACAAACATTTACTGGTATTGGTGCGTGAAAAGCTTTCACTTCCTTATTACGTAATCTATTAGTTTGTTAAAATTCCCGGAACACGTCAACGTTAATTTTGAGGGGGATGAAATGTTATGACAAATTTAAACCTGCAATCTCATTTCCTGCGGTCTACTGGCATACTTTTAATTTTCTTGAATGGCAGGGCAACATGAGTCAAATAACCCATAATTTCACAGATTTTTTTATTCTGTTTCCAAAAATGTTTTATTCTGGAATTTCGTCGAATACTTTGGAAGAAATCACTTTTCAAACTTTTACATAGAAAATTCTCGAAACCACTAATATTTTATCGATTAAACCTTATGAATACTCTCAGCTACCCATTATACAGTAGAAACGACATCAATGAGCTTCGTTTTAACAATACAAATCGTGTATCCCCATTAGCTGTGGTCTAGTAGCAAAAACTTCATTTTTCGCAAGTGGTAACGCGGGTCAACTGATACAACAATGGTAAGAGCCGTTGATTCAATTTATAAAAATAATATTAGTTTGGAAATTCAGCGAATACCTTGCGATATATCGAGTTTTGAACTGGTGCAATCTAGAAATTTAAAAATCGTAATTGAAAACTGGCTTGATCTTACTCATGATAGATTCCTATGGCGAACGTTTGTTACTGCAGCGATGAACTTGCAAGTTCCATAAGCCATATAGGAAATAAGTAAGTAGTAGTAGTTGTTGTTGTTATTATTGTTGTTGTTGTAACTGAGAATAGACAAATCCTGTCCTTTGGTATGATGAAAATCAGGGCTTAATACCATCCATCATTTCATACCGAGTACTACTTTTAACAAATTGTCTCCTGCATGTATATGAATTCCAAGTATTGCAATTTCAATTGGAGCTCTCAGAATACGGGGGTCGCCAGAAAAAATTTCCTAGGGGGAGATCAAGTAGATGTTGTCTGTGTTTCTCTACAATATTGGTGCGGGGGCATAAAGATTAAATATATTGTACACATTGTAGGCAAAAGTAAGTCTGTTATTATTGTTATTAAACTAATCAGAAGTGTTTCTTTACCAATATATATAAAACAAATTAGAAGCCCTTCGTTTACATTATGTGATTTTATAATAGAGAGACAGGCACAGATGATCTATGCAACTCTAAACTCGTCTCACCAAGACCTTTCAAATGATAATTCATCCACCTTCATAGTTCTAGAAATTCCTGAGTTGAACCTGTTGACGTATGGACGGACAAATGTACAGAGGTGTAATATAAGGGCATTTGCCACCTTTGATGGTACTAAAACCTAAAATAATTCTTGCAATATAACCTATACAACTTAATATTGAACGAAAAAACAGTACATGTTCTGCATATGAAAGATACTAACCTTTAGAAGAAGCTATATTCACTCAAAAATCAAAACTAAAAATTCGCTAAAATAAAAATTATATATATATATACGACATGATATTTAAACATTGTACTTACCAAACAGTAGATGCGTCCAAAAAGTCAGCCAAGATAGCCTAAGAGCGAAAAAAATATACAAATTAAAATTGAAGGCACGCATTTTCCTAATACACATATATAAAATATTGCACCATATTTTTTGCTAACTTTAACGTTATTATGTAATTTCTTGTCCATCATATGAGTGTGTGACTATCGCATTCACAATTGTCAAACGAGTTAATAAGAAAATTGTACTGCAATCAAGAAAAATTGTCAATTAACAGTGCACGAGTTAAATGATGTTTTGGGCATTCCGCAGACTACTTCCGCAAAGATTTTGACGAAGGACCAATGCACAAAAAATGTGTCGGAAAAAAATGTTCTGAGGATGCTGCCACAAGAGCAGACGAACTTCTGTGTTTATGTCGTATAGAATTTGCTTAAACCTGCGAACGATGACCCACAAATCATCAAAAGAGAATATAAAAAGCAAATGTTAATCTAGGTCCTCATGTTATCAACATTTTCGAGTGCTATGGTTGTTGAGGACCATCCAGCCAATGGATGACTGTTTAACAAAGTTTCGGCTACTTTTCAAAGGTACCACACTTTTACTTGTCCTTCACTCATTGACTCATCTCATAAGATGGGTTAATAATTCGAATCGTTTTCACTGGCGAATGTCAAAGTTCGAAGCAAAAGAGATGAGTTGATGCATATTGATACTCACTTAACGTTCAATAAGAATGCGACAGTGGGACATTACACTATCACAAAAAAGTTAGGTAGCCTAACTTTTCTGTGGCACTACGTCACTTAACTACATCTATTGTCGACTGACAAGTAACACTAATTCAAGTGAACACTCAAACCTATATGAAAAATACATTTTTAAAATCAGCATATAAAAGTGAGCTCACATATGGAAGAATAGATACAATCATCCAGTGGTATGAGAGGAGTTGTCAGGACAAGTTTTGGGCACAATTGTTTGTGATAGGTCACTTTATAGACAACTAGTGCTAAGTTGCATTGATGCTTAATATGGTGATAGGTAGTCAAATAGTGGTGATAGTAGCACGTCGTTATACTTACTCACAGTCACCAGATAGCGCCATTGGTGCACGTTTAAAAGTGGGTTAAATCTATAGAATGGTACACAAATACTCTGTACAAATTTATTCAGTGTGCACGCAGTGTGACAAATTAACGTGATAATGATAAGCAATAAGGAAATAATTGAAACAGGTGTTTGACAAACCAGCTACACTTAATAACGCAGATATTACTAAACGCATTTTTCTGGTCAATGGATATTTTCCAAGAATCAGTCCTATTATCAAACCATCCCAGATCAGCTTCGAGCGTGCCATCTCCCAAGTATTCAAATTGGATACCTTAAACGATTGGAAGAATAACATACTATATACCAAACACAGACAATTTATATTGTTACGTTTTTAAAACTTACATTGATAACATGATAATGAAACAAAATACACAAATGTTTCTTTATTGTCTTCAACATTCTATTGAAATGGAGGTCCGATGGTTGTAAGCAGCCTGTAGTACGAGCATGGCCACCAATCGGATAAAATATATATTCGTGTAATTCGTGACAATATTTAACTAGTTATGCTCATAAAAGTTTAGAATTACTCATCAGTATGCTTATAAAATGGCTTTGATGTTGATTTTGGACGGTTTAATACAGTGGTGTGTTTCAGGGCACTGTTTTGAAACTTGTATACACATTTATATCAAGAGTGATTTTTTTACAGAGCACGACACAGTACCACCAGGCACTGTTTTTTGAAGAAGTGCATCACTGGTTTGATAATAGTACTGATTATTGAGTACACCAAGTCTACAGATACTTTGAAAATATCCATTAACCGGAAGATACCTGTCATATCTCTGTGTAGCTGGTTTGTCAAAAGCCTCTTTTTAAATCATTTTCTTATAGCTTTTCATTACCATATTGATTTGTCGGACTACGTGCCTCCCGAATAAATTAACACACAGTTTTCGTGTACCATTCTAAGGATTCTACTCACTTTTACATGTGTACCACAATCGCCATTTGGTGACTATGAATATAAAGACGTGCGGCTATTAACATAATAACTAGTAAGTAGCAATGCATGGAATCCAGCACTAGCAATTTATAAATGACCTATTGCACGTAATTGTTCCCAAAACTTTCCCCGCTGATCCCTCTCACACCACCAGACGATTTCACCTACTCTCCGACACGTGAACTTAGTTTTGTATGCTGATTTCGAAAATGTATATTCTATCTAGCTTTGGATATTCACTTGAAATAGTGTTGCTTCTGAGTAGCCAATCGTAGTGTCACTGTTCATACATGCACAATAAAAACCTCAGTGTCTGGCTGCCAAATTATACTACGATCATCTGACCGGTTTTCGAGTTATGCAACAAGGTTGAATTTTTTGGAAGAACACCATGTACTTACTCTTTTCAAACAATTTTTACGATTGTTCTTCTATAATGAACACATATTCTGCTTACAAATTTATTTTAAAATATCGGGTGTCGCAAAACAATGTATACACATTTTAACCGTATGTAACTCTGATAGGTATTGATATAAGATTTTGGGGGGTTTAAAGGGAAGAGGAGTTACGTTTGAACATGGCATTCATAAAAGTGTATAGTTGTTTCTACTTGAATTAAAGTGGAACAATGGCCCAATGACTAACGTTTGAGGAGGTGAAATTTGTTCTAAATTCATATTGGAAGTTTAAAATGCCACCGGTGCAAATATCTTTTAGGAAACAATTCGGCAAGGATTCACTCAAGCGGCTTTCCATCACTTGCATCACAAATAAGCTTGAGGTAAAAGGAATTGTGCATGACATTTATCAGCACCGTTCTGGAAGAAAACACATTTACAAGCTCCTAAAAAGGAAGAAACAAATGCCGAACCCTATCTTCTGTCGCCGAATAGTTTCGTACGTCAAACGGCTAGTTAGACAGGATTATTGAAACACAGTGTTCATCACATTTTGCAACGCAACAAGTTACGAAGTTACATTCTAAAGTTAGTGGAAAGCTTGAATAAAGATAACCATGACAAAGGAATTGCATATTTTGAATGGTAAATTGAACAATAGGACAGCTATTTTCCGTTCATGTTTTATTGGTCTTACTAGTTCTCTTTTAAATTAAGTGGTTCAATTAATCACCCTAATTGCACGTACTGGGCACTTGTTGCACCCCGCGTTACGGAAGAACGACATGTGAACCTGCCGGGGTTAACAATGTGCTATGGGTTTATTTCTAGGAGTCTCGTTGGGCTGTTCTTTCTCGACTTTACTATTACTGTTGAGACTTACTTGAATTTACTGTACGAAACTATCATGTCCAGCCTTCACACTGCTTCGGGGATCATGTGTATTTTTCTCTGCAACAGAACGTAGCATCTACCAACTTCCATCGCGATGTAAAGGTATTCCTTGATGAACATTTGCCCATCAGATGAATTGGCCGACGAGGTGGCTGGAGTGGAATTTAATGTACGTTTCCCAGATTGTACCTCTATGAATTTTTATTAGGGTGTCTTAAAAAATGTAGCGACGAAAATCAGAGACAATGGGAGACTTGAAGACTGCAATCGGCTGAGAATGTAAGGCAATCCTACGCGTAATGCTATGTGGTATGGAGAATTCCCGTAGT
>JAGDQP010042185.1:0-16628 GCA_022664845.1 Lepisma saccharinum | reverse complement strand
CTAATTGTTTAATTGTCTTGACCAATTCATTTATTGCATCCTCTGTGGACTTTCCTTTTCTAAAACCATACTGTAGATTACAATTTTGAATGTCTGTTCTTTTTTTAGATATTTTATTTGCTATGATTTTTTCAAATAGTTTACTTATTACGTTGAGTAAGCATATTGGTCTATAGGATTTTGGCTTTGATTTGTCTTTATCTTCTCCCTTTAGCAAAATTATTAAGTTTGCTTTCTTCCATGTGTCTGGAAATTTATTTTGTTTAATGCATTCGTTGAAGAGTCTAGCAAGATATGGTGTCCAAATGTCGGTATTTGTTTTTAAGATTTCGTTTACAACTTCATCAGGACCTGGGGCCCTCCCAGACTTTAAGCTCTTAATTGCTACCTTGACTTCATCATTTGTTGCTAAAATTTCACTATCATCTTCTTCGCTATTTGGGGGTATGTTCATTTCAAATCTTAATCTTGTATTTTCTTCATTATCTTCATTGTTATTGTCGTCCGGAAATAATTTTTTGAATAATAGTTCTACGGTCTCCCTCCAACTCGCGGTGTAACCTCCCTCGTCTGTGATCAGGCTATTTAATGGGCCCCTGGTTTTTATTTTGTGCATAACTATTTTATATGGGATTCCCCATAAGTTGTTGGCAAGATTTTCATTAACGAACTTTTCCCAAGTTTTTCTTTTGGTTTTGTATAGTTCTTTTTCAAAATTTTGTTTGGCCAGTCTATATTTGTTCAATCGCGCTTCTCTTAACTCCTGACTACCAGCTGCCTTATAGCTTTTCCTACTTGCCTTTAGTATTCGTTTCAGTTTCTCCAAATTTTTTGTCCAAAATACTTTTCTTTTTCTTTTATTTCTGTTTAATTTCGGTGCTGATTTTGTGATTGTTTCCGTAATGGCCTCTTCTAATTTAGTTGTAGTGTTATATAAATCACAATTATCATTTATTTCTGGTAATTTCAGATTTTTTATAAAATTTTCCTTATTGAGCTTTTTAATGTTGTATCTAATGTTCTGTTCATCAGTCTCTGTTTTATCATTTCCATTCGTTGTTAAGTCCACCACGAAGCTGATGGCGCTGTGTTGGCTAGTTGTTACATCTTGTTTTACAGTCCAGTGTTGTAAATTATTATAGAAGTTTCCCCTTACTAAGGTTACATCTATATTACTATTCGCTCCAGCCCTGCCCTGAAATGTGGGTGGTTGGTCTCCCTTGTTTATTACATTTAGATGGTATTGATGTATTAAATCTTCGTACTTTTCTCCATTTCCATCTGTATTAGGGCAGTGCCAGAGTGGAGATTTCGCGTTAAAATCTCCCAAAAGTATAGTATTCATCCCATTTAACCCATCCAAAATATTATCTATTCTATGTACAAAAAAGTCAGCAGGAAAGGAAAACTGACAGTATACATTGATTATTTTTAATTTTGCTGTTCCCAATTTTAAATCCACACTCTGGATCCACCGGCATGTATTTCTGGAGTCCACCAAAGCCTCTATCTTCTTGTTTAAAATGATCATCGCTACCATCGGTGTTGGATCCTCCGGAAGGATGGTCATAGCATCCACAGGCATTCCTTGTATTCTTCCTTTGTTGGTATATGGCTCCTGCAGGCATGCCACGTCCACCTCCTCTTTCTCACAAAATCTTCTAATTTCTAAGGTTGCTAATTTTGATCTGTCCAGGTTTACCTGGACGAATTTAAACATTTTTTATTTTACGGTTGTCTAGTGTAAACGTGGCACGCCGGGAACTTCTCTAACAGATTGAAGACAATCCTTCCATAAGCCATCACAAACTACCTGTAGATGCTGTTCAGTTGCAGAGACTCCTCTCGTCTTTCAAAGACTTTGTGAATTAGTTTTAGTAAGTCCTGTGGATCCGTCGTGATTCCGCTTGCTTGTAGATTTATCCTGTCCACTTCCTCGATCGTTGGGAAGGTTATACTTTTTCCATTATGGTGCATGTTCCTAACGACGATGCGCAATGCCGCAGTTAGTAGAGAAGGCTCCTCCAGTCGTGACAGGTTATAGCTAGCTTCTAAGTTCTCGTAGAACTTGTTAGGGTTAAATTCCTCTTTTTGTTGTTCGTTCCCTGCCAGCTCTATCTTCAGTTCCGTGTCTTGCTCTTCTTCGTCCAGTTGCGGATTATCTTCGTATGTTATATCCCTGGTTGTGTCGGTTTTGATTGATTTTTTCCGGTAGAGTCTGGGGATCCAGGATCTCCATCCTTTTCTTTTCTTCGCTGCTCTGTCAGTCTGTTTTTCCCCCTCCAAAGGCCTCTCCCAATACCTCAGCTCCCTTTCCTCCAATATACTTTCTGTCGTCTCAATGCATTCTGCTACATCTATCATTGTTTCTATTTGTATATGTTCTTCTTTTGTTAGTTTTTCCAAATCTTGCTCTATTGTCTTGAAAAGAAATTCGTCTTGAATAATCATTTCTAGTCCAATTGCTTCAATTTTATTTTTCCAATTTAACATCACTTCTAAGACGTCGCATGGGGACATCTTCCATAGTCCTATTCCTATAGCCGGGATTTTGATTTTTGTTCTATTGTTACCTTTCAAGGCCGAAAACACTTCCAACAATATGTCGAGGTCTTCCAAGAAGGTCTCCCTAGTTGACTTCACATGCATGAACCTGCAACCATACCGATTTCCAGATAGATAAATAGTTATGTCTTTTTCTTCACGTACCATTATATTGTATATTTCCATTTCTTCCAAATTGAAATTGTTGTGTGAAAGTGCCACCGTCTGTGCAAATCCCCTGGGAAACGTTGACAAATCCGGGTTGATAAAATGTAAGATTGTTTGTTGTTGGTCCATATTAATATAACTTTTTTTAATTTCGAGAAATTTAGGTGTTGTTAATTTGTTTCCAGTGTTGAACCAATTATTTATGTTTTCTATTTTGTTTTTGTTGTTATATTCCATAAGTCTATTTATACTTCTTTTTTGTCTGCATGGGGGGTTCTTTTTCTTACTTTTCGGTGTTCCAAGTTCAATCAGGCTAGAGTTACAAGCCATAATCAAACTTGTCGATTGTTCGTTGTAAGCTTAAGGCCGCTTTAGACGACAGCATTTATGCTACGAGGAATCTTACGATTAGCAGTAGTGCCAGAGTATGAAAGCAAGAATGCTACAATAGGGCAAGATGCTATGGTATAAATCCATAACTTTTTTCTTTTTACCCTGGCAAACTGCTTTCGCTAAGATTTATCGTACGAGAAATTTTCTCGTCTAAAGCGGCCTTTAACTTATACTGTGGGCACTCTTGCTGACTCTTGGCCCCACACAGTTTTTTCCTCGAGTGGCATGGTACACAGATTTTTTTATCCTTGTTTTTACACTCTTGTTTTTTGTGACCCTTTTCCCCGCTGAAACCGCATCTCTGGTCATTTCTACAATTGGCTGCTATATGTCCATAGTCAAAACAATTCATGCACGTTGTCACCGTCAAAAAGTCCTTAATGTTCGTGGCCTCAAAGCCAATCTACACACTCGGGTTTCTTAATATGGTTTCTCTCACCTGTCTAGGCACCTCAAACACCAAGTGGTACCTCTCTTGGTTCCTGGGTCCTGTTTTAAACCTGGGTTTGATTAGCTGTTTTTGTTTTTCCGTAATGTCTGCCAGATTTATTTCGATGAGCTCTTCAACGGCTTCTTTTTCTTTTAATTCCGATGGGACTCCGTATAGGATCATTAACGGATTTCTTTTGTTACTCCTATCCGTCAATGCTAGTCCTTGTTTCACTCCCGGGTGGCTTCTGAGTCTCTCCTCATCTTCAGTAGAGGCCATCTGCAGGATCAATGCTGTTTTTGCTTGAATCATTTGAAAATTAATTCTATCCTCTCTCTTGACCAAGCTCGTTAGTCTCATCCTGATGTCTCTTACTGTTTCTCCTTCCCTTGGTTTAATTAGTATGGTCGGTTTAGTGTCTCTTTTGTTTGATTCAATCATTTTAGTCTTTTCTGATATTTTGGTGTCCCTCTTCAACATGTCGGCGAAACTCACTGGTTGTGCTACAGCTGTTGTTTCTTGTTTCGTTCGTAGACTTCCATTCTCTTTACAGAGATTTCTTATTTCCTCTTCTTGTTTGGCCATCTTCTCCTCCGTATCTAGTTTCCTGATTTCTAGTTGATTGCCTATTACTTCTAGTTCTTTTATGCTTAGGCTGCCCGTAATTGCCTCATCATCTAGTTCTCTTATTTGCCTTTCTAACTTGTCAATCTCATTTTCTCTTTCCTCTATCTTCGCCTCCCAGCGTGCTAATTTGATTTCGCATTCTCTGAGACGCGCATTTTCTTTTTCTAGCTTTTCCTGATTCCGCTGCAATTCCACAACTCTTCCCTCCATGTGTGCCAGCTTTAGCTTCATTTCCTCTACTTCTTTTTCTTGTCTCTGCCTCTTGTTTGAATCCTCCTCTTCTGGAGTTCTCATTCTTTTCTTTGTTGTCTCGTCGTCTGCACTTGATGCTGTAGGTGTTGATGTTAACTCCCCTTGATCAACGGCCCCCTTCCTGCTGCGTAGTTGTGGGGTCCTTGGTGTTCCATTTACTTTCTCCCACTCTGCCCACACTTCGTCTACAATTTTTTGCTTAAGTTCACGGTCTTCTTTAGCCGATCTTACTTTTCCCGGATTCACTTCCTTATTTTTAATTTTCTCCTGCAATTTTAAGAAGAATGGGTTGTTTGGAATTTTTATATTTGGCTCATCAACAGAACCCTTCCATTCCGATTCCAGTTTTGCAAGTCCACTTCTTGTGACATCTGCGTGGTCGAATGTACCCTTTTTAGACATTTTTTTTAAATTTATAACTCACAAAGTCATAGTTTATATTATACAGTTTATACACACACGAGAAAAAAACGACAACGAAAACGAAATAACGATCAACAGCATGATCCCCGGTACCGCAGGTCAGAGGACAAACACTCCAAGAGGCCGATGAAAAAAATGGGGTGTTCAGTGACCACAGGGGGACCCCACCCAAAGTGTTCCCCATCGAATTCTGGACAAAAAACATTTCGGGGGGGGGGGCAGTGACCCCTATGGGTGAGGTCATCGACCTACCAAAACATCAGACCCTCATCCCAAGCGGCACTAGAGATATAGGCTTTAGCCCTCCATGCTGCTATATACTACTATATACACTAAAGATTTGGAAAAATTTTGGTCTTAGTGGCTGGGACTTAGTAAAAATTCTTGCCTAGCAACAGCTAAGGAGAGCCAATGTCACCGGAAAGACTCGGTCAGAAGCCCTTGTTGATGTGGCTTCCTCCGATGCCAACGTGTTCGCCGTCACTTTATGTCCCATATACTTAACATGTAAATTTTGGAACCTTAATAACTTCCGTAGAAAAAATCGCACATAGTTCACACTTTCTGAAAATCTATTAGAGTCTATAAGGAACAAGTTTGCGTACTCACTTTTTTGGTCCTCTACGTTTCTCCCTCCGAAAAATGCTGATTTAGCGGAGCGAAAAATTCACACGTCTTAACACTTTCACTGCCAATAGTAATGTAGCATTGCCAGTGCGTAGGAAATAATAATAATAATAACTAACTCTATGGCCTATGGAACTCGCAAGTTCATCGCCGCAGTAACAAACGTTCGCCATTGGATTCTATCCTGGGTAATATCAAGCCAGTTTCCATCACGAACATCTACTTCTCGAAGATCTCTTCTAAAACTGTCCGCGCAGCGACGTCTCGGTCTTCCCAATGATCTCCTTCCATCTGGCCTTCCAACCAGGATAGAATATAATCTTCGTTTTTGCCCCATCCGAGCTACATGTCCTGCTCACCTTAGTCGTCGCGATTTCATTATTTGTACAGCATCTGGTGAATCGTACAGTCCATGGAGTTCTTCATTATGCAGTCTCCTCCACTCTCCAGACATCTCGTCCCGTTTCGGCCCCTATATCTTTCTCAAAACCTTATTTTCAAACACACGTAATTTATGTTCATCTGCTAGGGTCGTACTCCAACTTTCGGAATCGTAAAGTATTACCGGCAGAATAACCGTTCTGTATGTTTTCAATTTCAATTTCCTTTATATTAATCGTTCTGTTAGAAGTTTTTGGACTGAATAGAAACAATAATAATAATTATTATTATTATTTGCATGCTGTGTTAAAATAAATCCATGATTTTCCATTGGTGAACTAAATGAATTAGTGCCAACAAAAGAAAGTAACAGTTCCCTCCAAATTCATCAAGAACGGAAGCATGTAGAATCAAGACCAAAACTTATTAACCGTCAGGGCACATAAGAATAGGCTGTATCGCTATCAGAACGCAATCCACCAGGCAGAGGCGGCGTTTGGGGGTGGCAACTGGGGCAACAGCCCCAGGCCCCCGCGCTTAGGGAGGCCCCACGTTCCGAGTTGATATTTTTCTTACTCAATGATATAAAAGTTGATTTGTAAAAAAACAGTTTACAAATAAACTAGTTTGTATAGTTTCCATACGAAATGTAATGTGAAACGCAAATGTATAAAGAAGCACTTGTAATTAGCAATGCAGTTTTTAAAATATATTGTACCTTCTTTAAATAAATTATGTCGGATTTTTTTTTCATAAGAAACCGTTGTTCATTAAAAAAGAGAATATTTAGTAATAAATTTAGGGTTAGGAATGAAAGGAAGAAGTGAGAGGAAGCATTTAGGGGGGAGTTGCTTACTGCTTTATCGGCTTTAGATGTAACATTTCGGCGCTCAGCGATTTTTACTTGTACTTTGGCCCCGCGGGGTCATTATTGCCCTAGGCCCCGCGCTCACCTAACGCCGCCTCTGCCACCAGGTGTCCAGGAACGCAATCCATACGACTATGCTGCACTACGAGAAGAGTAAAAACATTGACCAAGCATTCGTTTATTGTGGCATGTCGTATCTAACTGTGTATTCAGCAACATCGCTCGGTCTGTTGGAAGTCTGAGGTTCCGCAAAGCTAACCTAAGGTATTCCATTTCGAGAGCCAGCTTTCAAAAATTTCCCGGAAAGAAGCAAGAGTATCTCGAATTTCCAAATGACATGTAGAACGAGCGATTAGCGCAGAAAACACTAATCACCGATGGGAGGAAAAACAGGAAGATATAAGTTGATTTTAACTAACCCGCTTTCTCTTGCAGCCGCTTTCTCGCCAGTAATTCGTATCTGTGCGTGACATTTGTGAGGATTTATATTACTTTCTGTGCGAAGTTGGTTTACCACCCAATATCTATGTAAAATTGAATAAATAATCATTTCTGATATTTCCCAAATTGAATTGGGAGTCGCTGTGGCTCAGCGCGTCTGACTGCGAATCGGGCCGCCCGTGTTCAAATCTCGGATAGGACGCTGGAGACTTTTCTCGCACGCACCCACCTATAAAATTGACTGCCAGAGTGTCCTTGTTATTTCTGGGCTTTAGGTGGTAATGTTCCTTGTGGGTGAGTGGTGTCTTTCGCTGTCTTGTAATCAAAGGGTCCCGGGTTCGATTCCGTGTAGAAACATAAGTTGTTTGGAGCCACGTTATATCATCTTTTGTTTCGCCGTCTTTGCATATCATCTTTATCCGATGGAAGGCAATGGCAAACCATCATCGGTTCACAATGCCGATTGCCACTATGTCACTTGTTAATGGGAGGACTGCTCAGTCGAGTGATTAGACAACAAATCATATCAAGGGTGATCACGCGTAGACTAAGCACCCCAACTCAATTCATCCCGTGGATCGAGAATATTTGGAGCTTTACCTTCACATGTTCCATGAGTCTTTCACTACGCGTGCGCATCGGGCAGGGTATACCTTTGCCCTTACCCAAAATGTATCTCAAATTGTAGTTGCTAGCTCCTAAAATGAAACTAGTAATCTAACCTAATTTGACCTAACCAGAAATATGCAAGAAGCTTCTTACATGTATTTCAAAACAACAAAATATCAATCTAGTTATTAGCGCTAATAGGTTCAACATTAACATTTCACTATACATCAGTATTTCAGGCCGCGAAACGCACTCTCGCCTGTATTTCGGCCGAAAAAAGTACGACTTGCAAAATGCACGGTCGCAAAACGCACGCCACCGTCTCTAGTTGGGTGGCCCTGATTCGATACTCGACAACTGCACACATCTTTCCATATTTTTGTTCATATTTTATAAAGAACTTTACATTTTCTTTCTTTATGCTTAAAAATCTCCCTTTTGCTTCTTTAGTATCTTAAGACATTTTACAAATTCATTGATATATGTTAGAAAAGTCATGTTACATTATTTTCATTATACATAATTTCAAAATTTTACTCCCTTTACAGAAAGAGGTTTAATATATTTTATTATCAAAGTCGCATTGATTTCTCGTTAACATATATTAGTGTTGTTGTGCCATCTCTTAGCGCTCTGCTGAACTACGTGATTGTCAGCTCCATCTTGTACCAATGCCCTTTCGTGGCAGAAATAATGCAATAAGTCAATATGATATTGGTTAAAATTTATGACGAGCTTTCCTAGTTAGACATTTTTCTTTTGTTTTCAAAATCCTTTCATTAAAGAAAACGAAACACTTTCGAAGTGTGTCTTCCCACACAGCACGCAATGTTGAATTAACGTTTTATAAACGTTGAATTTAAATTGTTCTCTTAAACCTTCTGAAATGGTGGAAAGCACAACGTTGATTAAACAATGATTCGACGTTGAATGTTTGTGAGATTTCCTAATCTACAGAAATGATTTTCAGTGATAGTTTTATGCTTAAACTTCACTAGGTGTTATATAATATCATTTATTCCTTTATGGAAATGCATTTCTATTTGACATTCATAAAATGACTACGCTATGCGTTTGTCTTTTGTTCTCTCATGAAAACCAAGAAAGGCAGGGCATCGGAGCAGCGAGAGACCGAAATGACAGGAGGAAATCCGAAGAAGTTGCTCAAATGATTTTATTTCTATATTCTACGTAGAATAGGTTGTCTCATCTTGTTAAAAGCAATAAATGTGGTACTAACAATTCTCAGACTTACTGAATGAATCAAATAATTCCACGAGGCAACCTAATTCTGTTTTGAAATTGTATAACCATTTTATTTCGTTCAGATGCCTCTTATAGGTAAAGCATATTGTATGTATGTAACTATATACAATTAAAGAAGACAACTAGTGTTTTAGTTTCTGGAGTTGTTATAAAGTAAGGATTTAACGAACATTTGTTTTTTTCTCGCATTATTTAAATTGCATTCTGAATATTTATTTATTTTACATACATTTTTATACATTATCGCTCAGACGTGCTGAATAAATAAGTTACGTTTATACGTACTCAAGTATTATTTGTCTTCAATTTTTATTGATCTTTCAACTAGTTTTTTCACTAAGAGTCTCCGTCATTACCATGTTGAAGGGTTTGTTAGACTGGTATCCTAGTGGGAGTGAGTTGGAATTACACATTTAGGTTCTTAATGTTGTGGGCGAAGGCTTTTATCTTCATTTCAATTCCCAGACTGTTTATGTCGGGTTACGTGTACAAAAAAAGCTATAGCGCAACAGCTCATGAAGAGCCAAGGCCTGCAACGCTGCTTTTTGCGGGGAGCATGTGGTCAGCTCACGGCTCTTTTCAGCTACTTTGAGTGGCTTTCGCTACCGGTTTAGCCCCCACCCCACCCCAGGGTTGCCCCCGGTGAAACCCGGATTGTTGGATTGTCACGTCATCGGTCACATTTGGAGAGAAGTAAAATTTAACTATCAGGACAAATTTCGTACCTTTCCCTCAAAATCCCTGCTTATAACGAATATTTAAATCTGTGCAGATGAACAGAACAATGTAAGTTTCCCAGAGGGAAGCCTAGTACTTCAATGTTCAGTACGATATGCTTTAATTGAAATTACAATTTTAGGGTTGGGTCCAGATTAAAATCCTATAATCAAAGGATTTTTCCTTGAATCAACCCTAAAATTGTATCGTACTAAACATTGAAGTACTAGGATTCGGTCTGGGAAACGTAATATTCTGTTAATCTTCACAGATTCAAATATTCGTTGTAAGTAGGGATTTTTGGGAAAGGTACGAAATTTGTCCTGAACGTTGAATTTGCTTTCTCTCTAAACGTTGTATAAACGTCGCGTAACATTGATTAAACGTTGAATAGATGTTTATTCAACGTTTTGTAACGTTGAATCAACGTCAATGCCAAAATTAGGTTGCGGAAAAGGTTTAATTCAATGTCTTTAAAACGTTTATTAAACGTCAGATTTAACGTTGAATCAACATTTTTAGGATACTAATCCGATAGTTGTATAAACGTGGAATCAACGTAAATTCAACCAAGATTCAACGTTTATTAAACATTTAAGGGAAAGTTTATTTAACGTGATTGTGCTGTGTCGGTTGTGTAGCTTATAAAAAGAACCTTCCTTTTAGTACTACTGAAAAGCTGTCCACATAGTAGTAGTAGTAGTATTACTTATCTGCATAGTAGTAGTAGGCAGATAGGTAATAATATGTCAGATAGTTTCGAGATTCACACCGGACTGAAACAAGGTGATGCCTTGTCACCATTACTATTTAACTTTGCTTTAGAATATACGATTCTAAAAATAAAAGAAGACAAAAAGACACTAGCATTGAATGGCTTAAATCAACTGTATATATACCCGGATGATGTAGATTTAACAACGGAAGATATAGATGCACTCAGAGCCCGTAGCCGTAAAATTCTTCATTTAAAATTATAATGTTTAATAAAATAGACCTTCAAAGTGTATAATAAAAACAGTTCGATGAACAATCACAATTTAGAAACGTTGTGTAAGACAATAAACCTGAAAAAATCCTTAGAGCGTCAACTACTAGTGCCTTTACCTTACATGGCGCCTTGTAGTTGTTGTTTTTTAAACAAAACGTTTTACCGTTTAGACATCTTGCACAAAAGCTAGAGATTCGGAAGCTTTTTAGTGGTAAATTAATATTATAACGGGTTTGAATGGAAGAAAAAAAGCCTTATTCTCTATCATAACAAATTGCAACAGTACAAATTTTGGCAAATAACTAGCTACCATCAAAAATATATTAAGTCCGGAAAGCGAATAGTACAAAATTGCTCCACAGGTGGTACCCAGTTTTGCGTTGCAAAAGTAAAGAAGACGCAAGGATTGTCTTTTAGATTTTTGAGTACAAATTAAGAAAGAAATGGCATGGGACTATATAAAACTGTTCTGGAAGTATCTGAAACCACAGAATATAAAGTGAAATCAACAATATACCTACAGATGCAGCGGCCGATGGAAGTTAAGAAGGCAATTGAACGATACCAGAGACTTGGTGCTCAAGACAACATCAACACCTTTACTTCATGGTGCGAAAAGTGGGGCCTCACAGTAAACTCAACTAAAACACCGTTCTCGTGTCCATCGAGATCCCTCACGACTAGACATAAAAGTACACAATAACCCAATAAACCCTTCCAACACCGTCACCTACTTAGGCCTTGTCATCGATCATCATCTCACTTGGAAACCATACTTAAACAAGATTATAGCCAAAGCAAGAAACCGCCTCAACCTACTGAAAAGACTCACAGGAACCACATGGGGAATTAAAACTCAAACAGTACTAAACACATACAAAGTATTCTTAAGACCCGTCTTGACCTACGGACTAACCGCCTGGATTGCCGACGACAAACATTTCTATAATAAAATACAAAGTCTGGAAAGACACGCACTCCGTTTAGCATACAGAATAAAACTACCCAGTCCAACACAAGAACTATATCATCGTATTAACTTCCCACATCTTCTCCATCTCGAAAGCCTACGCACTAAATACATACAAAATAGATACGAAAGTGAACATCCTCTTTTTCACGACATACTTCATTCACACGAACACAACAACACACCGCCTACACACATAGACAGCCCACTTTCTTTACTCTTCACCCTTTACACTCAAACTTTACACCAGACCACCCAGATATACACTTGCTATCTGCATATAGTGCACCAGTCACCCCTCACTATATTGCACCATCATCAAGTGCACAGTAACCATCTTGAACGCAAGGGTCCATCTGTCCTCATCACCGTCTAGAGTGACCCCCAGACGAGAAGATTATCAATCATGCGTCCAATATGTGCCAAAGTGTTGTGACGTCTATTGCACATCATATCCATCACATCTTACATCATCACCTTTGAATAAATGATAAAACCTTCCCCAATATTTATGATTATGAGGAAAACTCATAATAACCTTTGATTAACGAATGCAATAAATACAATAGATTACCAAAACCTCTTTGACCAACCTAAATCATCACAATCCAAATTTCCGTCCGCCTCTCTTCCCAGATAAACGGTACAGTCCTTTGGGGGGCTAGCCTTGGCTAGCATTAAAAAAAAAAACTCAAGACAACAGAACAACCAAGGTATTTGTTGAAGCTTGTTGTTAGCTTTTATACCTATTTTGGGACACTTGCGCTTAGCAGGCAGTAATTCCCGGATTGCTTTCAGCTCCGTGGTTTGCCATTCGAGCCCTGAATTGATGCTTGTGTGTTGACTGTAGCCCCCTCAGCGTCGATAAATCGTTGGAGTGTTTGGGCATGTCAACAGCAGGGTTCTCATCGTATGTATTACGTCCGAACCGAGGAAGCGGGAGAGTGACGTCAGCATATGTTTGGAGGCCCATTAAGCAGGGATTTCGATTGTCAGTGTTTGCGTTCTCATCTTTATTGCATTGAAGTTAAGACCAGTAGAAACATTAATACCATCCGATAGACTGTGATAGGTGACATATGTATAAGAACCATCCGATAGACCGGGATAGGATACATATGCAAGAACTGAATTTATGATAAAATAAAAACGTTCAGTTTGCTTTTATTAAAGAAGTAATTTACAAAAAGAAGAAATTAGTAAGCTAAAGTTCATCGCAGCAGTTAAATATTTAGAAGTTGTAGTAGGAACAGACTTCAGATTGAACAGTAAGAATGTATGCCATTACTATCAAAAAGTGTTAAAGAGAGTATTATTTGGACAGTGTTGAGTAATTGGACTACGTGTGAATCCAAACTGATCTAGAATGATTGCATTATAAATTAGTGATAGGACAGAAATTTGTACGATAGAGATATCCGCAGGAAGACATCTAGTACCGACCAAACTTAATGAATAAGTACCGTTCATGTGAAAAGCCATTACTAGATACAGTTACGAGAAAAACCTTATTACGTTTCAAACAGATAGAACTTTCTCTGAAATTGACTATTCCATACAGAATAGGTTAGTTCTTCAAAAATCAGTATTCTCTATATAGTTATATCTATTACGATCGTAACATCCATTTCATCTTCATTTAAAATTTCTATTTTATCCTTTAATCTTCAATTGTATCTCTATCAATATTTTAATTATCTCACACACACTTGTATGAGAACACATACTAGCAAGTATTTGTCATAAAAGGAACTGTGTGATATACATGAGAATTCATACAAGTGACAAGCATATTATACTAACCGTATATCGCTTTATTAGTGAACAGAGTGCGTTATTTTGAATTAAGAAGAGGTGTTCAATAAATATATTGCGAAGATTATTAAAGACTGAGTGCAAGAAGAAGTAATATATTAATAGTATTCATATCCCACAAACTACATACAAGCATTCGGAAAGCGATGTATCTTCAGTATGTATAAATTTCGAGAATAAAGAAGTTCAAGATATTATTTTATAATCAACGCCAAAATTATAAATATTTGTTTCATTTCTCAAAAAAGCATTCCATACAACCTAGTTAAATCTCACTTAAGTAAAGATAGAGTAAAGATAGAGTAAAGATAAAGTAAAGAAGTAAAGGCTCCTTAATTGAATATTTTTACTGCAAGGGTATCATAGTATCACGCAGCGTGTCCGTATCAGACAATTGTTCATATTCAACAATTCTACTCGCTTTCGAAACAAACCCAACCGCCACAATATCACCCCAGAAATTCAAAATGACGAATCGGATATGGTGACCTTCACGGGAGAAAAAAGTTCCTAGTGTTTGGACATCTCACAGGCTACAGGTTAGGAATTTTTCAGTGGTGACCAAATACTATAAAAATGATTCCAGATTTTTTTTCCGTTTTAATTCAAAATGGTCGTTCCAGTATGGCGGTTTCTACAGAATAAAAAGTTCCTGGCGTTTAGATATCTCACAGATTCTGAAAGGCTAAATGTTTCGAAAAATTTCAGTGGCGAGTTATTAATATATCAAAAATACCACAAAAAATTAAACTGATAAAGTTCAAAATGGTGCATTTGACATAGCAGCTTTCAGAAAAGAAAAAAAGGTTTTCATGTTTGGAAATTTTGCTGTGGTGAGTAAACAGTATAAAAATGATTCAAGGAATGTAAATTAACAAAACTGAAAATACTATGGATCCAATATGGCTTTTTTCGCGAAAAATCAATTTCTCGCGTTTGGACATCTTACACGAAAGCTAAAAGTTTCGAAGGAGGAACCTGCAGTTCTCGTTCGGGAAAGCACGTATTAGTTGTTGTTGTGGTTGTGGTTGTGGTTGCCTCAACGCCTTGGTAGTTCGGTCAGTACGGCGTTCCTAATACCACTGAGCGGGTCGCGGGTTCGACTCCCGACCGGAGAAACCAGGAATGTTGTGGTGGTGCAAGAGACTATGGTACCTATCCATCGTCGAATAACACGCGTAACTTAAATAATTACCATTAGATTTCGTATCTTTGTTATCGTTCAGAATTCGACACACGTTCTCATAAATTTTTTAGAATAGGTTCACAAAATGTATTGCCGGTTCCTCCTCAACACTGTAATCCGAACGTTTTAGAAATTTCCCTGCTTACATTACATTTTATATATTTTTTTCTCATTCGCTATGAAAGCTAACGACTTGAAATGATTTATCCACGGTTAGCATACAACGAGTTACGTTATTCTAACTCTATCCTCGGCGACATTGTTGCCATCCAATTCCCACAATTTTTCCAGAAAAAGGGAACCTTTTCAAGACAATTTTGGAAATTTCCCTTCAAAGTTTCTCTATCATATACTATCATGGCCAAAATAATGTTCACATGACTTTGTTATACACGATTTTTCTCTAAGCCTACAAGATAGGCCACCCAACTAACGTAGAGTGGGCGGTGTGTGATTCTGAGAGTGTACGTGAACGAGCAAGGGTTGGAATTTTCGTTTCTTTAAGAGGAAACATTATCACATGTCCTGGGTTCTGGAAAGATGTTCATGATTTCTTGTAGTGTGTAGCAAATAATAAAGAAAACGTAAGCAAGTCGTATTTCAAACACCAAAACAGGAAACCTAACACCATTTTTATTTTAGGTGGGCCACTAGTTGAAGTGTATTGAAAAGTTTAATTCAAATTGTCCAATAGAAAAGATCCTTACCGAACATGGAGAATAAAAAATGAACTTAAAACCTATGGTTTCTTTCTTATTTCTTTCTTAATGAATTCCATAGAACACTAACGTTATGCATGAAAAACAAGAGAAAAGGTCTGTTTCTATCAGTTCTGAAAAATAGGGCACGATATTTATCCTTTATAATTTCTGATATTATGTTGTTATTTACGTTATTTTGTGTGTGCGTGCGTACGATATTGTGTGTGCGTGCATGTGATAAACGAGTATGCTTTCTTCCGAGCGCCGTACCTTACTTGGTAAAACGTTCGTTTCGTTCTCCGGAGGTCCTCGGTTCGGTACCAGCGGCTGACTGTCCTGACTTAGGTTTTCCCAGTGTTTTCCCACTGCGCATAAAAAGGATTGCGACAACGAATGCCGGCCAAGTGGCACCTTCTTATCCCATAATCGTGTCTGGTAAACAGACCCCCTCTTTCTCCTTCCTTCGTCTCGCTAATACTGAAATCAGCAAACATCATGAGCACGTTTTGTTTTTCAAAATAGACATGTATTGGTATCGATAAAATGAAAGAATAGAGGCGAGACGAATCAATATACATAAGTTGATGGAGGGAGAAATTTTAACACATACAATGAAACATTGAAGCCGATCGTATATCTGTTAGACAGAGGCAGAGAAATGAGAGAGAGAGAGAGAAAGAGAGAGAGAGAAAGGGAAGATAGAAGAAGAAGAAGAAGTACAGATAAAAATTTGGAATTTAAACGTAGTTAAAATATTAAGTTCAGTTCCCACAGTAGAAAGTTCAGTTCCCACAAATCAAATCTAACAGCAAGAGAGAAGTAACTTTTGGATTTTATATTTTTTCAGGGTTATTCCAATATATAAAGGGTGCTTCAAACATTCATTAAGTCACTTTCACAATGGAGACCAAACTTCGTGGTCAGATTAAATACTCATGATTCTAGTGAAACTCCAGTGTTTTGAGACACATCTAGGATAATGTCAAAAGTGTAACACACATTCTTTGTTTGCGCGAGGCTAGTTTGCAAATTCGGTGAGGCTTATTAAACATACTGGTTCGGAATACTTTGTAATCTCCGAAATTCCCAGTTCATAGATTTTCCAGACCGGGTCAATCGGTTTACGGGGTCACTTATGTTTGGGTCAGGCCCTATCACCGGGTCATCAAAAGTGGCCCGGAATTGGCTCTGGAACACGCACAAAAAGAGAGAGTTTGTG
>JAGDQP010042183.1:0-16629 GCA_022664845.1 Lepisma saccharinum | reverse complement strand
AATAAACACCCCGCGGTATTAGGGTAAAATCAGATTTCAAATATGGTCCAGATGCGTCTCGTATGCTATTCAAAGGAATAATCAGCCTGTATTAACGTAGAATATCTTAAAAGTAGCGTCTATAATTCTGTTATATAGTTTTTGCATGTCCTCTGAGGCACTATATACCTAATATTACAACTTAAAATAGATTTCTACACATACAGTACACTTCTTTGTACACTTTCGGTACGCTAACTAGCTCACAAATAACAATATTGTAGTAATTTCGACTTTAAAAGTCTTAAGAAACATCTCAAAAGTAAAATATTACGAAAACTTTTGCTTACAAATGCATTAATCACATATCATACGGTTCTTTGTGCGCAATAAACGCAGTCCTAGTGTCCAAATTATTCCAAAATTGGTACTAATGCAGTAATTTCGGTTTATATTGACTCAAGTCGCACGATTCTACATGTAAAATATGTATATTTCATTGTCTCAGGACTTCAAATCATTCATTTATACAAATAGAGGTGTGGAAACAAGCAAGACACACTTCTTATGCAGAATAATCACATCTCTGGAGTAGAAATTAATCATAAAAGATGATAGTATTATAGCAAATAGATATATTCACATTATGTATACGTAATTTTTTATATAAAGCTATCGTTAGATAGATTATCTTTGAATATTTATCCTAACTATGTAAATAGTTCTCTTATTTTGTATCAAACCTCACCGGTTTCTTCTGTTTAAATATTTAAGAAAGAGTTATCATGCATTTTGTTTCTTACCATCTAGTTGAAACAACAACAGAAAAGGTTTTCACTCCCTCGAGTCTTCTCTGACACTGCGAAAATTAAAACGATATTTGACACGAGCCACAACAGATGCCTTGATCTCTTATGTGAAACAATTAATGTCTGGGCAGACACACTTCTTTTCTCCACCCTCTGCAATCGACGCGAGCAGATTTCCTGTTTCACACGGCCAGAATATTCCCAGGCTTCTCTGGGGGTCAACGGGTTGAACCTTGGCCCTAAAGGTGAAGTTCTATGCGGAAGGAGATGACAGTTTTGTCAAATTAATAGCCTGCATATGTTATTTTTGCACCAGATGCTCAAATTTTGGTGGAAAGCGCTCCGAGAAAAACCCACACCCCTACTATTTAATGATTAATTACCCCATCCATTTATTAGAGAGAAAAGCGAGGAAACAGATGCGTTGTTTCGTCTTAAAATTTTCAGAAGAAAAAGGAAAGAGTAAGGAAAAAAGTTTTTTCTGCATCTCTGACTTGTTTTGCCATCTTTCCAAACACTTCATTTAAATCCAGTATCGTTCAACACTGGCGTTGTGGTCTTGGAAGCAGCACTGAGAAAGACAACCGGGGTTCGAATCTTGCAAGTCCCTCTCCGTCCAAACATTTCGACATATTAGCGTATGTCTTCTTGATTTGATATTGAATTCATCTTACGACAGGATAACACAATAATATTAATTTCTAATGAGTGGTCGCTATAGGGTGTTCATAAAATAATTGACATTTAGCTGAATTATAAAATATAATTAAAATAGAGGTAATTGCTGGATTAAAACAAAGAAAATATAAAATGTTGAAGGCAATATGTACATCAAATGACTAAAAACTTGATAGCAGATTGATTATTGAGTATTTCACGTATTGCTTTCACCAGCCATTACATAGAGTATACACTGTATGAACAAAAAAGTGGTACCATATTGATCGTTGATTATTTATCATATTATTATCGTCGACTACTGTATAAACCATAGTTATTACTATAATGTAAGGTAAAATGCTAATTTCTGCAACATTTAATGCACCATAGGCGGTGAGCGTGTACAGAAAAGCCACCTTTAAGAAAATTGAATTAACGCAGTCAACGCATATAACGCGCGCGTACATTAAAACACGGCCTAAGAAAATTCTAAGGATTGTATGCCTATGAAATAAAATTGCTTTGCTTTTGACAAGGTTTAATTTATAAAATCAGTGGAAATTGTTGGATTACTGTATTTAGACATGTAGTTATTGAAATCTAGGAGGAGAGGGGACAGAAATGGAGGAAGCTAAGTCCGCGGTTAAACAAAAAAGTATCTGCCAATTTTTTCCGATTATTTCATGGTTAAACTGAAGCATTATAAAGAAATAAAAATGGTCTGATATTTGAGGTATATCAGGCTAATTGTAGGATGGCAACGGACCTATATTTAAGCAATATAGTATAAGTAAATCTGCAAAACCAGACAGAACTTTTGGAGTTATCCGTTTTGTCCGATTATTCCCGTACTATACTACTAACGACAGCAGCAAAACCGAAAAACCACTTGCGAAATTCTGCTCGCCAGGTACAGAAGGAAATCATTACTCCATCGAATTGTGACTGGTGACGAAAAGTGGATCTATTTCGAGAATCCTAGGCGTAAAGAATCATGGGTAACTCCAGGAGAACTGGCGACATCGACCGCAAGACCAAATCGCTATGGACGGAAGACAATGCTTTGTGTTTGATGGGATCAGAAGGGAGTGATCTATTATGAACTGCTGAAGCCTGGCGAAACCGTTAATACCCAACGTTACCGACAACAAATGATCGATTTGCATCAAGCTTTGCGTGAAAAAGGACCAGAATATGACCAAAGACAACAACAGGTGATTGTGCTTCACGATAATGCACCCTCCCACACAGCAAAAGCGGTCAAGGAAACGATTGCGACGATTGACTGGGAAATCCTTCCGTATGCGGCTTACTCATCAGACTTGGCGCCTTCCGATTTTCACTTATTTGTATCCATGGGACACGCACTTGCCTTCACATCTTACGAAAATGGCTTTATGGCTGGTTTGCAGCACAAGAGGCACTTTTTTTTTTTTTGGTGTGGCATCCACACATTGCCGGAACGATGCCAGAAATGTATCGCTAGCGATGGCCAATACTTCGAATAAAATAGTTCTTAACATTGTCATCCAATCACTTTGTCTTTTCTGTACATAAATTCCGGTTTCATATTTACGCACCTGGTACACTAAATTTCGCATCAATACTTTTCGTCACCATTACAAAACGGTTGTGAGAATGAACCGTCTGCTAAGAACAATAGTTGTCAGTGCTGCTAGCAAACCACTAATTCATTTACTCACTGTAATTAATAAGGATAGGCTGTGAAATTTTGTATACCAGATGTTCTTATCACGCAGAGTTCCGCTAAGAAACGGCTTTATGAAACTCATCCAGTTTGTCAGTGTTCCAAACATTTTAAAATACATTTTTTGTAAACGTTTCTACATCGTTCATCAGATCAACACATAATTTTGCATGATTACTTACTCTTCGACACCTTTAGAAAAGACTGTGAGGTTTAATGCTCCTCCAAGAAACAAATTTGTCAGTTTTGCAACGAATAACTGATTCTGTCACTCACAAAACTCAGTAATGGATGTGGACAGAGCTGCAAAATTTTCCATATGGGCTTTTACCCTCACGTAGAGTTCCGCTAAGAAACGGTTTTACGAAGCTCACCCCAGGTTACCAGTGTTACCAACTTTTAATGTAAGTGTTGTAAGTGTTTCTTCACCGTTATCTACACAAAGTTTTCTATGAATGCCCTTCGGTACCCTTAGGAAATGACTATGTGGTTGTACGCTTTGCTAAGAACCCAAGTTTTTACTGTTGCCAATCGAACAGACTCACTCATTCACCGACTCATCAACAGAACTCAATAACTAATGTTGACAGAAGCTGTGAAATTTTGCATACGGTCTTTCTCCAGCATGTTGATGATATCCCTTGTGATAGGATTTTGCAAAATCTACCCCGGTTTGTCAGTGTAGCCAACTTTAAACCGTATATTTCTTTGAAATGGTTTCATATGAAGAAATATGAAGAAATCCTTTCATCATATATATATACCAAATGTTGTATGAATACTCGTCACCTGTAAAAAACGACTGTGGGTTGTGGCGTTTTGTCAGTGTTGCCAATCCATCACTGACTTACTCGCTCACGAAATCAACAACATACCTTAATAATTAATGTGGATATAAACTGGGAAAACCAGTATACGGACATTTTCCATCATATATACTAAAAAAGGGGATTTGACGAAATTCACCCAGTTGTCAGTGTAGCTAACTTCAGTTCTTATAAAGGCTTCTTCTATACTATTCATCATATCTACACCAAATGTTGCATAAATACTCTTCCGCTCCATTAGAAAACAAACATGGTGCTATGTACCCCCCAAGCTCTTCAAATGTTAGTGTTGCCAACCTATTTTTAAATTTAGATTTGGTGTCATATTCTATATCTCTCAAACAGTATTGAATATATCCCTACCAAAACTTGACACGAAAATTGTCTGCTACCCTAGAACAACGTCTGATTGGGTCTTCACCCCCAACATTCCAGTTGTGTGTGTTGCCGCCTGAATATCATAATACATTATTTTTGCTTTCCTGAAATGCGTAAACCAAATTTGATACAAATGCTCATAAGTACAGTAAAAAAATAACAACCTGGGTCAGCACTCTCCGAGCTACTCTTTAAGGAGTTACCAACATCTAAAATGTAATTTTTTGCCATTAAGGCTTCTGGCCATTGTTAAATCCGTCTACGAACTACATGTTTTCACTAATTTCTACCAAATTTTACATAGGTGTTCCTTAGTACTGGGGTAGGTCGTAGACGTATTCTGAATCACCAGAGTTTTCAGTGTTGCCAACTTATTTTTTTTTTAATATTTTTTTAAACTTATCCGTACTCATTTGCACCAAATTTGGTCTTCGTGTTCGTAAGGTACTGGCACAAGCCAAAAAAAAGCACTCCGATTGCCGCAGAGAAAACATTTGTCAGTGTTACAAATCCCCTTTTAAACAATCAATATTTCAGGTTGTTTGCATTTCGTGCTAGTTATTCACACAAACTTAGCACTTAGGTACTGGGATTGGTCATGCAGATTCTCGGTTCACTGGAGATGTCAGTGTCATCAATCAATTTTGAAAGATTAGAGTTGTCAACATATTTTATTCACCCCGCACCAACGGGCGGTTATATCAGCTGGTAATAAATAAGAGTAAAATTAAGATATACAAATTTCGTATCCTTAATTCTTTAACTTTATTAACTTATTCTATTTTAATTATTTTACGCATTATTGACTACTTTCTCATACATTTTAGTAAAAGGCGTTTTTCTAAATTTTGAGACAATATTGTTAACACTTCTCTCACTTTAATGAGTGAACAAAAATAAAAAAAAATAAAAGAATAATACCACCATATTAACCTGCACAATCATTTCCTGATTGAAAGAAATGTTGTAGGTTTCCTTAAGAAAGACGAGAATTTTCATTATATTGGGATAAATTTGAGCCCTTCTTTTGTTACATCTTATTCCTGTTGTGTTACAGCGAGCTCTACGTAACGATACTGGAGTGATTTGCTAGTGTGGAAAGATAAACACCAGACATTTAAACTCGATTATCCATTTCCAGTCTAATCCAATTTGACATGCGCAGTATCGCTAATTGGTATCTTTACAATTACTCGATACTTCGAAAAAAAAAGTATATGTGTCGAATTACTCGATACCTTTGACCCTCGCAATACCAGGAAAGAAGGGTACTTTGTGCCCACGTAAATTTTCATTCTTTCGGTGGTGGGTACAAACGTAAGAGACGTAACTAAAATTTTGAAATGTCGCACCCAGATGGCAGTATTATAAATAGTTGTTTCAACTTCGCGTTTAAACTTATGGTCACAGAGACACTCAGGGCACAGCAGGCGCCTCAAGTGTCAGTGTTACCAACTAATTTTAAAATCTCAATTTTTCAAATTGTTTCCATACCTTTGGACCTATTCGCATTGATTTACATCAAATTTTGTACAAGTGTGCATTTAGGTACTGTGACAGGTCATAGAGGCATATCCGGCGATGCAGTTGTCTACTCATTTAAAAAAAATAATTTTTAAAATCTTTTCATACCGGTGGATGTATCAGCACCAGCTACGTACTGAGGCATTTCATAGAGTTACTTCAGGTGCCGCGGCTGTTAGTATTGTGAATTAATTATACAAATACTCGCATTACCAAGGTGACTTTAGTAACACGGGGTACCAAGCGGTATATTTTGTACCTACATTTCAGAAACAAATGTATCTCTTGATTGTTGTTTATACCGCACTATTATTGCTTATATTTTGTTCGAAATCAGTAAGTTAATATGTTGTCTTGGCTAAAAAAATATCTGTCATTGAATCAGGTGTTAGTTTGTGTTTATTTTGTGAGATATATTTAATTTTTGAAGGTGGGCACAAAGACAACTGCGTTACAAAAATTACCTTAGAAGTGCGACTGTTCAGCGGTATCGGGTATCGGGATAGACATGAACACTACGTCTATACCTAGTATCATGATGCAAAAAGTGGTATCTTGGCAAATACTCGATACTTAGGGGAAAAGTATCTGTATCCAGGTACTCGATTCTTTTACGCGGTATCGAGTATCGGAATAAGCGATGCTTTGTACGATGCTTTCTGAACAAGTCAGTGCAGTCGTTGAGAGAAAGAATCCAAATCTAGATGTCAGTTGTGAATGTTCTGAGTTGTGGTATGTGCTGGCAGTATTAATAGAAATGACGTCACATTTCCCGACAGCCACAAATTTTATATGGAGTTTTTATATCACGGTTTATTTTGTATTTGCCCTCGTAAATGAAACCACGACAAGGAGGAGTACCGGTATCTTTTACTCTTCATTTTTATAATAATGTGTCGTGTATTGGCATCTATATATATTTTTGTAGGAGTATCGGTATCGAATATAGGCGTTAATTGGTAACCTATAGACCTTTATGTTCAACCATGATTTATCACTTCTCAACAGAAATGGAACATACCAACGAATTTCTATGAAGAAATTTTGTTTTGAAAACTAAAGAGGTTTTCACTCTGATCTGTATCCTGTAATATTCTACTACGAGATTATTTTCAGAGGAAGATGTCACTGTCAAAAGATATCGAGCTCATTATTTGAGGTATCGATCGAGTATCGGTGGTATCGAGGTATTGAACGTATTGAGAACCCATCTCTAATATGTTTAAAGTTTTAACCGTGTCTTTTATCACATAATAAAATCTGAATTTAGTCAAATGAAATAACATCCTCTGATATTCTTTTAACAACTTCTTAAGATAGACCTTTTACAACTTTGAGGCAAAAAATCTTCTACTGAAAGCATCACTTTCCCTCAATATAAGCGAGAGGGTAAGAATGCTCCTTTATCCTTAGGGCTCTACTGTTTTCAGTGTCGCACTCAGCTTTCTTAATCAATTTAAGAGATTTCGCTTCCACTAATTGGAAAACAAAACAAGGTATTATTTTTTTAAAAAATAGAATCCATGTGGTTGTAATTATAATGCCTGCACTCTACCATTGTTTAATATAAAACCAACAATTAAATTAGATCTCTCAGCAACATAGGATTAATTAAACCAGCGTAGGCCATGAAACATTCAACAGGTTATCCACGTTTAAGAACAAGGAAAAGAAGACAAAGGTCCTTTTCTGCTTAGAATTTATGGCGTGAAAGGTCAGGTAAGAATAACTTATAGATTTTATGTTTAAAAAAATAATAATACCAAGCACCAGTAAATAGTTGTTACTAAATCGTTTTATATTTAATCTCAAAATAATTTAGTTTTATGCTTTCAATTATTACGATTAAGTTGTAGTTCAGTTATGCAGAAAAATGTTGACGTATGTGCCAAGAGCATATTTTCCAAGGTAGCAGCAATTTCCCTCCCAGAAGAATATTTCACAAAACAAAAGGAATTTCCCTAACATTAAATATTTACCTAATCCAACGTTAAAAACGGAGAACAGATATTTATTTTAATTGTGTTGACTGATAAATATCGAATTGCAAACTGGAGGAAGAATTTAAAAAAAGAAAATAATCATAAACACAAAAATTGGTATTAATTCTCACCCTTGCATTGAAAAAGAACTAAATATCTAGATCTTAGTGGAATAAGGTCGGATGTCTTATTTTCACTTTTTTTTTTTTTTTTTTTTTTTTTTTTTTTTAGAGCAGTTTTGTGTTCACGAAACGAAAGGAAACGAACTTCAGAGTACTTTGCGTATTAATTTTGGACACCCTGTTTCCTATGCCTTTGCTAATAACATGGGATGTGCTATGGAGTTCGTTTCCGTTGGTTTTCTGGAGAAAAAACGGGTCTCTGGAGAGAAAAAAAATGTAAAAATATGACATCCGACCTTATTCCAATAAGATCCAGATTTAGGATATTGTATAAATGAAAGCTTTTGTCTGTGGTTAATGTGGCGGATTCAAAAAGGGTTTCTGGTTATGGGTTCAAATCCCGGCTGTCAATAATATTTTCAAGTTGTAGATTAATATTGATAATCATCATTTCTATAATTTGTTGGTTTCATATTTAATCCATACATGACATTCTTTTGTATGTTGCAACTCATTCTGAAGACATTTCAAGAACCTTTCTACTATTCTTAGTAAGACAAACGCCGTCTTTCAACTGTTGTTCTGTGTACATGGAAGGCTTCCACTAATTCCTCTAAGGTTTGATTCGGGCTCTTTCTTATGGCTTGGTAGAAATCCTCTTCGGAATACACTGAAGGATGTCCAGACAGCTTTTCGTCTACTGCATATTCACCATTCAATTGTCGAATGTACCGTTGGGAAGTCATCCCTCACCAGAAAACAACTGACATAAAAAAGATGCCATTCATTAGTTGATCGTTAGATGTTAGTTGACGATCGCATTATATTTTTAAGTAAGTTAAATTCACGGTTAACCTCACGATACTTAGAAACTAATGAAAGCCACATCACTAGATAGACTTTCGTTAGTTGTCGTTGGTGGTGGTTCGTTAGTTGATCTTAAGTGACATAACTAAATATATTATATTCATTGTGCAAATGGCGAGGACTGAGTTCATATTTGTAAGTGCTTTCGTTACACAACTAGTTTCCTGGATTGTTATAATTATATCCAGAGTCCGTGAATTACTTCGCCGTTCGCTAAATGTTGCAAGTGTCTGAGGTCCGTTGGATTCCAATCTACATACTCAACCCCAACACAAATTTTGTTCTCTGGACTGCAACATGTGAGATATATGTATACATGTACGCTCGTCTCGGCATTATCTCCTGTCATAGCTATTTCCCGACTGATGTCAGTTCACAGGTTAATCTCAAAAAGTAAATAAAGAAATACATTACTTTTCTAAATTCTCTGAAAGTTCAAGCTTTGAAATAAAAAAAAGACCTTATTGCAACATCGCGTATAAAACATGGCATTAATATGCTCGATCAGACATCAAAGTGTGGGCGCACAGTCGTTCGACTTACGCAATAATTGGTGTACTGAGAAAATTTCCAAGGATTTAAGGATCCTTAAATCTTGCAATTCCGAGTATAGTCGTACAGGCGTAGCAAACATTATCGGGCACGTATTGTGTAAAATGCTGTTGGGTCCTGCCTGGCAGGAGTACTGCAGGCGCCACTTTATGACGTCATTTTAATGATGTCATGAAGTAATTTGCACAAACATGCCAGTACGTAGTCGTCCTTCTTTTCTGCAGCGCAACCCAGCTTCGTAAAGAGGGTTGCCCCTTACGTACTGACCGACCATCTATCGTGGTTGTAGTTTACCTCCTACCTTGCAGACCAGTACGATATGTACATCGTGTATGCGAGTGACCTATAAAATGTATAGATCAGAGTTCGATTTGTTATAATTTACAAAAGGGGATCCTAGAACTAGTGGTTGCTGGCAAGTTTCAACCTACTTACTACCTGTTTCGGTACAAATATAAAGATTTTATTTCTGGTTGGCATGATATTCAGAATCAACAACCGGGGACAACAATCCTCACGCATCAAGGAAAATCCCCTTCCTCCCCTCGACAAATCGAACACTGGTATAGATGTACGAGACGGAAAGATTGGATGATGCACCCGTATCGTAAGGTCATTGCTTGGCCCTTCCTCCTGATTCTCCGTCTTGTTTGTAAGAGAACTACTTATGAGAAAGACTGTTTGTGGTGAGCTCCTGGAAAGTCCGACCAGAAACCCTGATTTGCAGGACTTAACAACAGGAATGAATGTAGGATACTTGTAGGCAGTATGCAAAGCAGTCCTTCATAACATGCGTGTAATGTATGAACGAGGTTTCCTACGGAATTTCCGTGCGTGCAATGCGTAATAGCAGTATCCTGCAGCATGCAAAGCAGGATAAAATTCCTGGGAAACGTGGGAAATAGGCCCACCCAAGACAAGAAAAATTTTCCCAATACTAAGGAGGCTTGAAAGTGGTTGCCTCTATCAATAGATGGCAGCACATCTCCCTCTCTTACCAATGTATGTTTTAATGTAAAATTAAAGTTGCTTTCACAAATTGCAACCTAGTTTCTTCAGACTTTCCGAGAAGGCAGTTCACAGCCATAAGAAAAAGGATTTAAGCGAAAACAGCAACAATGAAAAATACCAGGAACTTTAAAACATCTGCAAGATGAAATCCTTAAAAGGGTTAAAGGATGAACTGAAAACTTGAACATTCTAGGTTAAAAGTAGTGACAGCAATTGTGATTTTACAGAAATAGAAAACTTACAAGGGTAAAGAAGCGAGATGTGCTGCCATCAACTGAGAGAGGCACCCGTTTTCGATCCACCTTAATCTCTCAAAAACCCACCTTGCTTGTGTGTACCTATTTCCCACGGTTTAAAGTACAACTGCTTTTACCGACATAATATGCCGGTACACTGTATATATTTTAGCCAAATCCAGCAACGTGCTATCTGCTAATCGTACATAGAAAAATCGACTGGAAGGGAGAACAAATTTCGACAATGATACGTGATGTAGTACTTTCGCGTACATTTTACCAACACCATCTACAGTAGGCAGTAGCGTAACGAAATGAGTGCGGGCCCGCCCGCAAAACTTTTATCTGGGCCCCTTTATAAAAGTGTATAGCAAACACAAGTAGTGTTAGTATTTTAAATAATAAAAATATCCTTTAACAAAATCGTTTTTCTGGAAGATGCTGTATTTAATCTTTTATTGTATAAACTATTGCAAAGTACCAGAGAAAGTATCGAGTACGTAATATTTCTTACAATCGCAAACCCTTCAGCCTAAAAATATTCCAGTGGCGGAGCAATGGGTGGGCCCGCGTTCAAAGGGCCCCGCAGGCCTTGGATTTCCCCCTGAAAAAGAACTTAGTTAAGAAATGAAGTTATACAATGACTGGAGTCAGGATATGAATTATGAGGCAGTATTCAATGTATTATTTTTCATTTAGGTTATTCACTGTGGCATATTGCAAACAAACTTATTTGTTCAACCGACACTAACAGACATTATCAGCTGACAAAAGCAATAATAATTGGAAATCAAGAAAAACATGCTTACTGACTGGGGTGAATGTTGCAGTTGCCGGTAATCAAGCAAAAACAACGTAAGTCGCGGGGGTCTCGGGGAGATCAATATGATGAGGCCCCGCTTCTTTTTTACACATACACACATGAAAATAAATTGTTCTTTATACATAGATTCTAAAGGCCTATATCGCGAAGAGCCGATTACAGAAAAATATATTCTGTCTGCAATCGAACAGCATTAAATGTAATTTCCTTATTTATACTCCTCTTCCTGTTATTATTATTAATTATCTTAATTTACAAGATAAATAATAATTAATTATTCACTCATGCTTAGTTATACTGCTACTGACGATAAATTTAAATTCAGGCTTAATACCAAATTAAATGGGCCCAAGTAATTGACTTGCCCGGGACTCCGCATAACTTCGCTTATTAACAACAACTTAGGGGCGTGATCATGTCTAAAATGCTTAAAAAATTGAATTTGAGTATTTTTGTAATTTTCGGTCGTAGCGCCACCTTGCACCGGATATACACTCTAGAGGTCGTATATATATCAAATATGAAGTCAATCCGACAACTCCATCGATAGAACGGAATCTTTCGCATGACGAGCGGCAGCATATCATTCTTCTTTGGCATCTTCCAGAAGAACAAAAAAAAAAGTCGATTTCCTTAGTAGCCTAAATTGTTAAAAATCTCAGTGACGTTGAAAGGGCAATGTCGTTAGCTACATCAATTGCTAACAAATGGGAGATTCCCCTAACATTACAAAACTGGACTCCGGATCAACCAAGTTTTTAGTTTGTGCCTTTTGCATCCAATATTTCTCCTTAAATTAGAAATTAAAATTGTATTAAATAATATAAATCTAGAAAATCGGACGCGGGCCCTCTTCTACCTGAGCCCGCCCGCATTGCGGGCCCGAACGTTACGCCACTGACAGTAGGTATATCAGAAGAAAAAGGACAGAAATTTAACTTTAAGCTATAAATGTGAGTATGTTATTCGCAGGGAGAGATGGTTTACAGGGTGCCCATTATACCAGTAGCTACTGCTGAAACACTGGCTACGTCTCTGAATTTCAAGAGAACAACGCAACTACCCACACGAAAACACACCCCACTGTTTGCTGATACGGTTGCCGTTTGGTGGTGTTCAGTCCTGCCAGACTGTCTTCCGCTGTATTTCCATGAGAATTCTCTTTCCACTGTTAACATACGCACGTTCCCTCTTTATGGGATGTTGATACTAGCACTGTCCTGCAAATCATGTATTTCCAGCATTATAGTGTTACTGCAGACGGCTCTTGCTATTACGTAGGTATTGCCGTCTGTAATGTATATCCTGATTTCTTTTTCTTTTATTCCCGGTAATTAGTTGTGTCTACTTTCCGTACTTTTAGGATTTTATAGATATCGGCTTAGGCTTTGTAAAGTGTTGGTTTAGTCATTTCAAGATTTAATTTTACTTTCCTACCATACATCTATTAAACTGGCAAATATTTTCATTAAAATGAAGAAAATTTGAACTGCAAAAATATACTCTAACGATTTACTGAACATGAAGCTACCACCATAAACTTTGCAAGACATCCACACGCCTAACAAATACAAGAATTGAATTTTATTTAAGACCTTTAGGCAACTTTGGCTCAGGCAGAACGAGAAGAAAGAAATAGCCAAGAGAAAAGAATGTTGAGAATAAATGCATATTCGTGCATATTTTTCCTGTTAACAGTAGGAGTTTCATGTATTAATGTCAATTTTACTTATTTTTCTCAAATCTTCAAATTTAGCCTCTTGTACGCTCTTAAACTTATTTTAGCCGTTTTTAGGATTTTTAGAATTAGCACATTTGATTAAGACATTACTAAAATGAAAATATATATTACATGTTAGGAAATAAGGAATAGAGGATAGTTTCTGAGGATCTGGATGAAGTAAAATGGACTGATCGGACCACATTGCAAGGGGCTATTATTCACGTTTATTAACTTAGAAGGAGAAAGTCTAAATACTCCGATGATCCAGTGTCTACAACTCAATATTTGCGAGAAGACAAGTAAACTTCTGTGGCCATGAAGTTCTCATGCAGCCATCATCGGATGGTTTCCTTTTTCCAGTATACGCTTAAGTCATTTTTTAACGGACTCCTGTTTTACGGGAACTCACCAGAAAGCCGTTTCATCTGTTGGTTGAACTTAAGAAAATGTGCTACCGAATACATCATATCTTTGTAAATGTATCAATTGTGTAACATTAGCAGTTGTATCGCAATCTGAAGGTCTTTGGATTAAAACCAAATGCAGGTCATTCTTATCAAGATTTTTCCTTGGTTACCGAATGCAATACTACTCGAATATCCGGATGCTAAGTTGAATAATTCCCAATAATTGAATAGGGTTTGGGGGTGTCGAGAACCAGAGATTGGGAAAATCCCCTTCAGCTCTAGTAATGTTGCCCTGAAGCCAAGTGAGGAAGTGTTTCGACAGAGAAGGATCTAGAACTTTATAGACCCGACCTGGCTCTCTACGGCCTTGATCAGATGTACTTTTTGCTTGTTAAAGTGAGCCCCAAAGCACTGCGTTTCACTGACCATACCAGGTTTGAACCCGTGGGAAGTTTAACATACTCTTATATTTCATTGTGTTTCTATATCTGGATTTGTTCAACACTACAATAGTGTCTACTCATATTACATGTATTTTTTTTCGCAAATAATATTAATAATTATTAGTATGCTGTTAAAATGTGATAGGTAAAATCTCGGAGATCTTAGAAAAAATGGAATGCTTATATTTATATGAAGTATTGGAAGGAGACGGGTTACGATGGGATTTGTATAGCAACATGCAACCGTGGGTGAGACCTATCTCGAGAACCAACTGATTTTTTTTCCTTTTGCTAGCCTAATTGAAGCCTAGACTTGCCCCCGCTTAAAGGGTTACACCCTCTATGTGGGAAGAGGTGATAAAACCAACTGAATAGCATTTTACAATAACGTAAAATAATTTATGCTAAAACGGTTTCGAGTATCTGGGCGTAAGTAAACAGCTAAAATGTAGGAAATAAGTGGTCAGGTGAACTGCAACACAAACACAGTACTTTTTAAAAAGAGCTTTGCGTTGCTATATGGATGTAAAGAGATTGCTACTTTTTGACGTCAGTTCATCTTATTATTAAGAAAGCGTTTGTTGCGCCATCTAGTGAAAATGGAAAATAAATGTGTGTATTACTTTGCATTGTTTAGATAATAGTGTAAGGTTTCGATTTTCAATCTGAATTTTATTTATTGCCTTTGAGCTAATGCAAACGTTTCGGTACGGCATTTCAGTTTTTAAGGATAAGTTATGTTTTGTATACAATGCTTATTGTTATCATTTCACACTCTACGCTGGGAGTAAGAATAAAACCTTTCTCTTATACGATACACAGAAAAACCAGTCCTGGTTCTGGCACTGAAAACGGCACATATTACTGAGTTATCGGAAACGTTGCAAAGGATGTGTCTTCGTGATCATTAGGGTTCACCTACTTTGGCATCAAAATTTCGCATTGAATGCGAAGAGCAAATATGTACATCTGCCTTTGCTAGCGATTGGACTGTTACGAAGACTGCGATTATATGCATCTGAAACAATGAAATTAACTTTTAAAGTACCTTAAATGCTTTATAAAACTTGTAGGTAATAGGCTATATAAGGAACTAACCATGGGTTCTGTGCATCTAGGAATCACGTTTGCCTCTCTCATATTATACACAATTTTAGATATTTTGAACGCATTTAATTATATTTTGTAGCTAAAGGGATGCAAAAGAGACATTCCCAGATGTTTTGCAGTTGCTATGGGAGAAGTAGCTTAACTGATATATTATTCCACCTTCCTGCAATACCGTATTTAAAGTAATACCCTTGTCTATTATTCCTTTACAGAATTAACTCAAAATAAAAACAACAAATTCGAAATTCACAGACGGGTTAACAGGGATCCAGTGATAATTGAATCGAATTTGGTTTAAATCGATTCTAGGTAACATTATTGCTAGCAAAAGACCTGCTTTAATCCCTTATATTTTCATACTTCTTTGGTTGCCGGGAACCAAATTCCGGCTACAGAGTAATATTGTTTCCTAGATTCGATTAAAATCAAATTTCGATCAAACTATCACTAGGCCCCGTTAGCCCGTCTCCTACCGAAGTATTTATAGAAATTAGACAATTATTTATTGCTATTGTCATTATTATTACTATCACAGACAATAGTATCACAGAATCTCTGAGTAACAGTCTGGCAGTGATTCTATCAGACACCCTCCTGTGGGGCTGTAACCCACTAAATCCTCAAGAGCTCCCCCTAATTTAACATTTTTACGTTCAAAAATCGGTAGAAACCATACAAATCTCCACCTACACCCTACCAATTTTGACTTTACACCCCCCTAAACCCAAAATCTTGGCGGAATCCCTGCAATCTGGAATAAGCTTAAAGATGTTTGTCAGTTTGCTTTGTCCCAAACTAGGTTTGTTATACCATGCACATACCTATGACAATTGGATGGAGTCTTGAGACCTTAGGTAGAAGAAGGAATGCTCTGTTCTCGGCGAAGCTACTGTCAAATAAATATAATAGTGAATGCGTACTGGAAAACATTGCATTCAAAGTGCGCTTGTGCAACACTAGATATGGTTATCTAATAACAACAGCCAATAAGGACCGTGCCACCATCTTAAACAAAATAACTGACACTTTAACGACTTGAAATATGATTTTATTCAAAATAAATGTTGATGAAGTAAAATCCGATTCAGTTAAGTTCTTATCTGTCTTTTAAAAGCAATCATGACCTTTGTACGCTATTCGTTACTACATGCATTTTAACCATGTAATATCTAATGTTTACTATTCGGACGACGTAACCTATTTTAATTTTATTTTTTACACGATTGCAGGCCTATATAATGTTATCTTGTATTTTTGCACACATAGTACCTTACACCACAGGCCAGACCCGGATTTAGGGTCCAAGGTATACTAAACTTTGACGTCCCATTTTAAGTGAAATACTACGGACCTTTTCAACGACACCTCAAACACCTTTATAGTTCTAGCATTTTCTTCCCCCTGTAATCTTGATTACACAGGTTTGAACTCGCCTCGGCGATACATTCAACCACTTTCCTCGCGATAG
>JAGDQP010042182.1:0-16629 GCA_022664845.1 Lepisma saccharinum | reverse complement strand
TATAGTTAAATATACTGTATTCAGATTGGTACGTTTCGCCTATCAGATAATTTTAGAAAAGTTTGAAAATTTATATTTTTTCGAAAAACAAAAATGAACTGTTTTCTTACAATGGGGTCTAGTATCAAAGGTCGAGGATTTTGCATCAACATTGAGAAACATGCAGATTTGACTTATGTGGTTGACCACTCTAACTGAGGCTTCTAGAATATTGCCAACACTGCCTACATCCTCTCCTCATCCGTAAGGAGGCGTTTTCCTTAAACTTTATGACCAGGTTAGGTAATATAATACTTATCCAACTCACAGCAATATAGATTTAATGAAATCATTTGTTTTAGGGAAAAAATCTCCTCTGTCCAATAATATTTTTTTTACTACCATTTCAGGTCGACTTCATGCCAAGGTTTCACTGTGGTTTGATGTTAGACGCTCGAAGGGTTCATGGGTGACGCAGTTGCATTGGGTCAACGGAGTTGGCTTCTGCAATAGCAACCAATAATCGTCGCAGCTATGCCCGCTTCTGTTGAAAGTTCTGCTCTTCAAACGTGTCTGCCTGTTCCGAATGACCTCTAAACGTATTGTAAAATTGATGAATTTGCTTCTTTAATGATGTGCTACATAAATGAAACTCACGAAAGTTTTCTTCGAGTAGATCTTTCCTAGCAAAAAGACTTTAAATTTTGGTGGTCAAGGAGTAGGGATCGTCATGAACTATTTTCTAAAGACGATAGATAAGGACTTACTGTAGTAGCTGATTGGTTGATTTCTGTGTTTACCATCATTTCATCATTTCTACTGCTATTGCTATTTCTTATTTCTCTTCTAGTACTATTGTTACTATTATTACTAGTTAGTTAACAGTAACAATAGGTTCACTTCTTCTTCTTTTACTACAACTATTTTTCTCCTCCTGCTGCTGCTTTTAATACTATTTCTTTTCCTGTCTCTACATTCCTTGCTAATACTATCAAGATGAACCTGAATATCGCATCTGCCAGCAAAAGAAAGACTGACTAAGAGGGAAAGACATGAAGCAGTATACAATTTCTAATGTGCAAGAGAACGCTACAAAAGAGAGAAGAAAGCTTTCAGTGAAGATGAAGACGCACTAAAGAGATGAAGAAAGACTAAAGAGCTAAGTGACTGATATCTTCCAATGTAATGTTTTCGGGAGATTGCCCTGGAATAGAAGTAGTAACTTGTGATACCTGAATAAGCTGCAAAAGTTTCTAATGGAGGCTGTGTTAATATGTTCTACAGTTTATAATTCCGTACTATAAACGAATACCAAAAATGATTTCTTCAAGCAAAATAACTATGTAACAGCGATCACAGTTTAAGGTTACCGGATCGTAAATAGAGTAAATGATTTATCGCCAGTCACTTAGCATATAAGGTTAATGCTGTCTTGTTGGAGGGGTTGATTGAATAATAACCCACAATGAAAATAAGTAAATGAATATGTTGACACCAAGTATAGTACTAGCAACCTCTTTTGCTGACTTCGACAGAAAGTGAAAGTCATTGACCTACTGCCGTCTAGTGAAAGAATTATCAAGGGATAGTCTTATCTTTTAACGAGAAAAAAAGTTTCAAAGCCGACACGAATCATCTAGTTAAAAAGTATCTGAAAGTTAAAAAGTATCTGAAAGTTAAAAAGTATCTGACAGTTAAAAAGTATCTAAAAGTTAAAAAGTATCTGAAAGTTAAAAAGCAAGATCAGATGACATGGAAAAAGTCTATTTAAGGCATAGCAAAGAGAAAATAATCTATAGGACTGACTATAAAACGAAAACCTGTCATTATAGGTTTTCTTTCCTTAGAAGACTGTAAAATGTAGACACTCAAGACAATATATTTATTTTTCGCGTCTGTGAAGAATTTACACAGAGAAGAAATGATTCATTGTTCTATTATCCCATTTTAACATGAAGGAGAACTATACGCATAATTAACCATAATAGTGAGTTATACCGATTAAGATTTCTTGTGACCAAAACATTTGTGTACTGACTTAAGACTATTTGTGTGTTGTGTTCACATTGAGCAATACTTATTACTAACTTCCTGAAATGCAGTGACGTTGTACACCATTTACTGTGTTTCCTAACCATCTTGTCATGATCATGAACTACAAGTAATATTACCACCTGAGCAGCTGAAGATCTTCTAATATTATTTATTTTTTCCTTCTTATTCTTCCAATGGACTTCTGTTATTTCTATGCCCTTTTCTAGTACTACGTGGACTAATGCTTTTAAGTAATAGTACTACGAGTACAAAATCTATTGTTTCTACTGCTGTTCTTCTTCCACTAGTTCTCATCCTCATCCTCTTCTTCTTCTGCTACTGCTACTGGAAATAGTATTAATGATGACGATGGAACAGGATATGTTGTTCAGCAGCAGAAAAAGAAACAATATTACAAGAAATAATACGGAATACTACAGTAAATCTGCTACGAAAGAGAAGTAATCAAGTTGAACCAAGTGAAATAATAAATAATCTGAATGAATTAAGTAGAAATTCGTTTCTAAAGAGTGATCCTACTTTGTAAAGAAATATTTTGTGTCCACTGCTTCAACATGTGTAAGAAATTACTGAAATTACTCTGTGTTCTAGTCAACAGATTGTATTGTATTATCAGTTAATATTTCTATACAATTTATAAATTATTTCTTTATTGAGTTCATCTGCCTTCAAAATAAATAATGTATTTGGCATGTATCTGCATTGGCCACTTCTAATAAACCTTCAGAAAATTACGTTTCCTACAACAGTGAAAATAAGATAGAACATAATTTTATCATTTTAGGAAATTTATATTTTTAGTCTTTTCTTTAGTTCACAATGGTTCGTGGTGTCATCAAATCTTGAAACGTTAATTGAACTCATTTCCCGACGTCATAGAACGATGCAATTTTGCAGAGCGACGTACGTGAGGCGACAATACAATATTCCATTGTTATGTTCATATATTTATATATTTTAAAAGCATTTTTTTATATTCTCAACTTCTTTATCCTAAAATAAATACTAGCCTCCAACTAGCCTGGGCTTTCCTAGTTGCAGAATACTTTGGGATTTGGGTCAGAAAACATTTAGCTTGAGAACATCCAAATAACTCGAAAAAAATAATAATAAACGTTTCTTTTCTTAATCAATTCGTACTAAATAGCAAAAAAACAAAACAAAAAACATTTGTTTGTGCATGGCCAGAAAGAAAAGAATGGGGCGCGTAATTTCAAGAATTTATAAAGTGACTGTATATGAAAGCGCGCCTCATGTTCTTCTTTTTAGTCATGCATAAACAAAATTATTGTTTCACTTTTTAATACGAATTGATTAAGAGAAGAATGTCTTTAAAAAGTTTATATATATATATTTTTTTTCATTTGCATATTATTCCCCGTCCTATACAGGACGTCCCTGAAATAATGGTGCAACTTATGTTGAAAAGTGTGAATTTGCGTTATTCTGTTCAATTCTCGTATATACAGGTCAAAATTTTGGTTTCGGACACAGTTGAAAGATGAAATAAGCCTATAAAGATTTTGATAGATGACCCATTATAATTACTTGGTTGGTTGGCAACACTGAACCTTCTTAACCAGTTGCAGGAAGATAAAGACAAGGATATAAGCTAATGACGTAATTCGATCAGGAACTCTGCTCGAACAGTTACAGCGCTCGAAATTTATTCACGCTCAAAGTTAATTTTTTGCTTGTTCTCCCAGGTTTTGAGAGAGATTGCTGGGTGCTTCGCATTTTGAGCGCTCGAAATCCGCTCGTTGTACAGCTCTACCTGTTTGAAACCAACAATACTAATTTAATTTCAATTTCTTTAAATATTTAATTGCTATTTTTTTCTACGAGTCAAAATTGCTTGTCAAAAATATACTTTTGTGTTAAACTATTAATAAGTTTAGTAGACTATTGAAGTTAAATAATAACAGTTGATTTATCTCGTCTAAAAGGTCTTTTAGTACACTAGTTTTTTCTTACCTATTTTTTTTTTTTTTTTTAATGGGAGGAAATTTCATTCTGGGTCAATTTCGACGCACTGTGCCAGTAACTTTAGCAAGGATATTGATACCATCTTAAGCTAGTGCTAGAAAATTGACTACCTTTCTATTCCCGCAATCGTTGCATTTATATTTTCTATAAAAAAAAATCAAACTATAAATGATTTTGTTAATGTTGTCAGGAAGGTCTATTTCTTCCTTTCCTTCAAAGCAAACTATAAATAAAGTTAGTGATCTCGATGACGTAAGCACAAGAACTAAAATAAAGATTCAATCATCACTCGATTTTCCTTTCGTTAGGCCGTGTTTATGAAAGACCGTCTATAGATTACACAGTATAGAGGTTGCCCTAAAAGAGGGTTATGGACAAGCGGCTCACATATGTTTAATGAACCTACGTCATTTGTTGATAATATTAATTGAGAATGGAGTGTACAATAGTCCTATAAGAAAATAAAACCAACAATTCCTGTCTTTACGTTTTAGTGCAGAAAATTTGAAACCGAATAATAAATATTTAAGAAACCAAATTACAAGAAGAATAGTAAAAGACTACATTACACAGTCTTCAAAGAACGGTTAATAAAATAAAACAATGTGCCTGTCGTTTATTTCACACATTGAAACTAGTTCGAGGATTGTATAATTTTTCGTGTTATTGTAAGAGACTATTTTGTTATACAGGGTGTTACAAAAAGACACGGCAAAAATGAAGGGGCAGATTCCGTAGGGGTAGACAAGTAAAAAAGGTCCTATGAACATATGTCCGGAAATGCATCGTTACAGAGCTAGAGCCAATGAAAACCCCTGACGGTGTGAAATAGCCAGGTACGTATAAGCAGAGTCGTGACTGATACATTAGCGAAAGTAGTATGAAGCACAGGTAGGAACGATATCAATTATGCCCATTGTGCGCTGGTAAAATAATCAGAAGAAGAAGGCATTAAAAAGAGACAATATGAACAAAAAGTAGTACGTGTAATTGCTGTATGTTAAACTGCAACACGTGTACAAATGGTACAGTGACAAAAGCAAAACCACACATACAAAAAAAAGTCATCCAGAAGTCACAAGAGGAAAAATCACGCGGGAACAACAACCACGAACAGTCATTGTTCTACATCACCAGCGCCACTAAATCGATGCACATGTGTATTTGCAAGGGCATGGAATTAGACGCAGACATTGTACTTTTACAGTAAATGTTGAAAATGTCCACGTTCAGCCTGAATGCAAGCCTCAACCTGTCGCCGCATGGATGCACGAACGCAAGCTGCGTCGATACGAATACGTCTCGACAGTATCCACAGGGGGTTCGTAGACCAAAGACTTTAAATTCCCCCACAGGTAGTAGTCCAGGGAATTTAGATCTGGTGAGCGTGGAGGCCAGGCAATAGGTTTTCCATGCCCTATCCATCTGCCAGGGAATACGTCATTTAAATATTGATGCGCTGTAATACTGATGGGTGCACCATCATACATAAAATCCATAATGGACCCAGAGCCAGGGGCACGTTATCCAATACATCTGGAATGTGGGTTTTCAAGAACTCCCGATAGTTGTTTCCTGTCAGTCGCTGCGGGAGTATGTACAGGTCGAGTAAAGTGTCGCCGACAATACCACACCACACATTCAGGGCAAACCTTTGTTGATGTTCTCCTTGATTAATCGCATGAGGATTCTCTCCCGCCCAGACATGTACATTATTTTAATTGAAGACACCTTCTCGTGTAAACTGAGCCTCATCTGTAAACCCTATTGCAGATGGGATTGACGGCACACTGCTGGAGGTACCATTGATAAAAGTGTACTCGCGACTGATAATCGGCTGCTGACAAAGCCTGCACTCGCTGAAGGTGATACGGATACAGGTTCGTTCGACGACAGACGCGCCTGTATATGGTTTACATGTAGTCTCCTACCTAATTCTCGTGTGCTGCTCGCAGGAGTGTTTCCAGCAGCATCCAAAATTTCCTCTTCTACCTCTGGGATCATAACTCTTGGTCTGCTACTGTTTCAAGCAGCACGGGGCGCAAAAGTACCATCTTCCCGCAGACGGCGATGGAGGGATTCAAATGCTTTTCTATGTGGATTGCGCCGTTCGGGGTATCTCTCCTGGTATAGCCGCCGTGCTTCCGGATCATTTCCATATACTAACCCATATGTGAAATGCATATCTGCTAATTCTGCATTTGTGTACATGTTTCACTTGTGTCCTACAAACCAGATACTCACTACACTTGATACACAAACACATATTCATCTCCTCCACAACACAATTTGTAGTCACCTGTTTCTGTTCCACACCACCACGTGCAGTCAGTTTTCACCACGTCTTCTCTTCCACAGCACAATTTGCAGTCGATTCTGCGGTCCTCTTCTGTTTCACAACACTTCCGTCACTTCAGATCACATTTTACACAGCTTTGATTTAAGTACATTTCTACATGTTAATAACTACGAGATGTTACTGTTGCAATGTCCTCCTCTGATAGTGCATCCACAGCTTCCTGCACCTGTCGGTATGATGCTCTGTTTTAAGTTGTAATTAATTGTCAGGACGTTGTCCCTCACTGCTCATTGTTTGTCCACCATAGCTCTAGCTCTGTAACGATGCATTTCCGGACATATGTTCATAGGAACTTTTTTATTTGTTTACCCCTACGGAATCTGCCCCTGCATTTTGCCGTGTCTTTTTTGTAAACCCTGTATATATATATTCGCAATCCAATCGCTTCCAACACTTGGAACAGTTTCACATCCCCTGTTAATGCCTCCGCCTTCTCCTCTACAAAATCCTGGCGTTGGTCCTGGGTATAATAGAGCAGAAAACATGATATTCGTGATTATATTTGGTAGATAAAAAGTATGGCAATAGTAAAATATGGTAAAAGCAATTCATTTGGTAACATATTAGGAATATTTCTTAATATATTTTAACTCCTTCATCTATCAATGTAGTTTCTACCGAAGTATCTTACGCATACACGTACCTTTAATTAAAATATAGCTACATATCCTTGATTTCCGTACTCCAAATTAAAGTGTTTTACGTTAATTATCAATTATATGCTAACTTTAAAATGCATATGTCGTTGTTGTTATTACAATCAAAATATTTCGTGGAACAAAAATTGGGTGAACTATGCCCTTGTTCCCGTTTAACAATTATTACATTAACCCTGTATATCGATAGGAGTTACTGGTCTCCCTCCAGGCGATTCTCCACATGGCGGATAATGGAATGCCGACCAGATATAGTGGTTCACTTCGCATTAAAAAATGCGACAGTGAACGCCGTGCAGCTAGGTAACCTAAATGTCACTTTATTATGACATAATCGTTTCTGATAAATAGACCCACTCTTTCTCCTTCCTTCGTCTGGCCCATACTAAAATCAGCAAACATCATGAGCACATTTTTGTTTTCAAAATATATATGTATTAGTATCGATAAAATGAAATAATAAAAACGAGACGAATCAATATACGTAAGTTGATGGAGGGGGAAATTTAAACACACAAAATGAAAAATTGAAACCGATGGATGTCTGTTAGACAGAAAAGAGAATTGTGAGAGAGAGAAAAAAGAAGAGAGGGAAGAAGAAGAAGAAGAAGAGGGACTGCAGATAAAAATATGGAATTTAAACGTAGTAAAAAGAACCTATCATTATAAAGTGCACTGCCCAGAAATCTAACAGCAAGATAGAAGTGACTTTGATGAGAATAGCGATGGCGAAACAGGCGTTCACTCTTCTGCGGATTGATGAACAAAGAGTTGAGGAAGAGATCAATTAAATGTTTAGTGTATAGTATTGTGTTGTATGGAGAAGAAACGTGCTGTCTACGAAACGAAGAAAGAACATTCGAAGCCTTTCAAATGTGGACATGGAGAACAATAGAATGGAGAAGTCAGCTGAATACAGAAGATGAGAAATGGAGTGTTGAAGAGAGTAGGCGAGAGGCGAACAATCCTTAAGACAATAAACAAGAGCAAGAGGACATTGAATGCACAGAAAATGTGTACTGAGGAATGTAATTGAATGTATGGTTGAGGGAAAGAGAGGTAGAGGAAGAAGATGAATCTAACTCCTTGACAATATTAAGGAAGATAAATCGTATGTTGAGATTAATAGGATAGAGCAAGATCGGGATGAACAAAGAAGAGAGATCGGGATGAAGTAATTTTCAGATTTTTAAATGTATTACATACCAGGTAAAATCTTAGAACTCGACAGATTGCAGACTCAATCAATATTCACGAAATTGTAATAAATAATGAAGTCACTCAAGTTTCAGGACTTCAATTAATTTTCATGTTTTGAGAATAATGTCGTGTGTGAAAATTGTCTTAGAATTTGACGCAGTTAGTGGAATCGTTTATACCTAGCTACTATCTCGAAGAACCTACAGACATGAATGATGGAAAGCAGGAAAGAAAGCGATACTCTAAATAGACCGCTTAAGTGGTAGCACACTCTAGTACTAAGTGAATAAAGAAATTAGGAAATAATAAAATTCTTTGAGTCTAGGGAAAAAATAGACATTATTACTTAGAAATAAGTTTATGCGCTTTTTTTAAAAGAAAATAATTTAAGTTTCATCTGAAGTCGAAAATTGTTAAGGATTTTTCTACTTGTTGGTCACCACTCTATATCTCAATGATGCTATTTCGTCGATGGATTCTTTTGTTGAGATTTCAAAGATAGTAAACAAATACCTGTTATAGTGGTGATAGATTCCTTTTTTGTAATCAATCTGCTGTTGAGCTGTAATGACTAAATCAGTGTTCGATTTGTAGCGAGGGATGGATGGAATTTCAACCTCTCTGAAAAACTCTTCCCTGGCTCTGCTTTCTGAAATATCCCCCAAGTCTGGGATATGAACGGATAAAAATGGTATTCTACTTTCTTAAAAAAAAATGCGCCCCGCCCCCTCTCTGGAAATTGTAGAAATCGGCCACTGGACTAAATGACGTTAGTTCTCGACCGTGCTTCAACACGAAATTCAATAGACGCACACATAGATAATTCCTGCTACATTTATTGTGTATAGAGAAGGATGTCGCATTTGCTACATTCCGAATAATGTTAATGAAAACGAATACGGAAGTTTAAACCAAGAATAGATAAAAGTAATCAACATGCAGAGACGGCGTTAGGCGAGCGCGGGACCTAGGGCAATAATGACCCCGCGGGGCCAGAGTACAAGTAAAAATCGCTGAGCGCGGAAATGTTACAACTAAAGCCGATAAAGAAGTAAGCAACTTCCCCCTAAATGCTTCCTCACACTTCTTCCTTTCATTCCTAACCCTATATTTATTACTAAATATTATCTTTTTAATGAACAACGGTTTCTTATGAAAAAAAAAATCAGACTTAATTTATTTAAAGAAAGTACAATATATTTTTAAAACTGCATTGCTAATTACAAGTGCTTCTTTATTCATTTCCATTTCACATTACATTTCGCATGGAAAGTATACAAACTAGTTTATTTGTAAACTTTTTTTTACAAATCAACTTTTATATCATTGAGTAAGAAAAATATCAACTCGGAACGCGGGGCCGCCCTAAGCGTGGGGCCTGGGGCGGTTGGCCCAGTTGCCACCCCCAAACGCCGCTCTGTCAACATGTATAGAATTAAAAAACAAAAACAAATTCTTATATCATACAAATAAATATGGTCTAGCAACATTAAGTATTCACATATTAATATATATATTCTGTTAACAGTACAGTTGATAAAGGCTACAGACGTACTCGAAACGTTGTGTTGTGCTTTAACAGAGTGTATTTAATACGCAGTTAAATAATAATTTGTATTTCTAACATCGAGCAGTAACATTTGTATTTTTATTTAGTAAATTTGTTGCTCATGATACTCCATAACAAACTAAAACCATTATGTGACATAGACTATTTACTGATTATAATTGGTTTACAAGACCAGGTTCCTTTACTACAATTCCAGCAGTTTTTGTTTATACTTTTGAAAGAGAAACAAGGTTTGACGTAAATTTTATTATGCTCAGGAGACTACAGCAAAATACTTTCTAAAGAATTGAGTCAAAACTTGTCAAAAAAATAACAAAGACAAAGGATGACTTGATTTCCTATTTAACAGTGACAATGTTCATCTATTCACCACGTACGTAGTCTACACAATACTTGAAGAGTAACGGGAGGAAACAAGAAATGTGACAAAACAAGTTTATTGAGAAAATCAAGTTTGAATGCCTTAATCGCTTGACAAAGGTAACATTGTCTCCTGTAGTCATTTAGAAGTGTTTTCATTCGTTCTTTGACAGTTTTATAGTTCCAATTTTCCCCAACAGAATTAGCTATACAGCACAAAATTGCAAGAAATGGACATTCCTCATTTTCTCCCGATACCCTTCACTGTAAAATACGAAATTGAGAAAAGGAGTAAAACGTATACGAAATAGGAAAATTACAAATTCAATTAGTTTGGTGCTACATGAATATAAATTTAATTATCCGTTACAAACTCATAACGTAAGTTAGTTGTAGACAAAATGAATAGTCTAAAATTTTAGCTGTTGATGAACTTACATATTGACAAAATTATTACTGGAGGAAACTTATTTGTCCACGGAATGAACTGTCTACGAAACGTACCTGTTGCCCAAGTGATCTGTCGACGAAACGCAGCTGTCGACAAAATGAGTTGTCGACGAAATGTACCTGACGACAAAGTGATCTGTCGACGAAACGTACCTGTCGACAAAATGAATTGTCGACGAAACGTACCTGTCGACAAAGTGGTGTCGAAGAAATGAATGCGACCGTACCTAAACGTACCTACTGGGTTTGTTACAATCACGGATTCCACCAGACCCCGACCCATGTGTGGGGTGTCAGCCCCAGATCGTCGAGACTACCCCCAACTTTAACTTGTTGAGAAACCGTGCAAAAATCTACTCCACCCTCCCAATTTTGACTTTACAGCCCCAAATCTGAAAATCCTGGCAGAATCCCTGATTACAAAATATTCCGAACCAGTGTTTAATAAGTCTCACAGAACTTTCAAACGAACCCCGCACCAATAAAGCATGTGTGTTACACTTTTGACATTATCCTAGATGTGTCTCAAAACTCTGGAGTTTCACTGGAAATCATCAATATTTAATATGACGACCAAGTTTAGTCTCCATTTTGAATGTGATGAGAATGATTTTTAAAGCACCCTTTATATATTCGAATAACTCTGAACAAATGAAAAATCCAAAAGTCACTTCTATCTTGCTGTTAGATTTGTGGGAACTGAACTTTATAGTGTGGGATCTGAACTTAATGTTTTTACTGCGTTTAAATTCCATATTTTTATCTTTACTTCTTCTTCTTCTCTCCCCTTTTCTCTCTTTTTCTCTAATATCTCTGCCTCTGTCTAACAGACATCCATTGGTTTCCATGTTTCACTGTATGTGTTTAAATTTCTTCCCCCATCAATTTATGTATATTGATTCTTCTCGCTTTAATTCTTATCGATAATAATACATGTCTATTAAAAAAACGCATGACTTTTGCAGATTTTAGTAGACGAAGGAAGGAGAAAGAAGGGTTCTGTTTACCAGACACGATTATGGGATAATAAGGTGCCATTTGGGTTGCCTAGCTGCACGGCGTTCGCTATCGCATTTTTTATGCGAAGTGTACAAACTTCGGGAGGTGAATCCTCATATCTGAACAAGTAAAAAGTTCATATGAACACGCGCCCTATCATGCGTAGTTTCGGCGCTAGAGGGCCCCCCAAAACGTCCAAAACTGTATTTCAATTCGATTCATTTCGAATACGAATAGCTGTAGAGCTAGCGGTCCATCGTTTCCTCAAAGAAATCGGTCTTACTCGTTCGGAAAATGCACACGCCAGAAGTGATGGGAAAGTGGGTGAGAGATCCCCGAGTAGAATGAGGGATTTCATTGAACAGCAAAACTGGGTCGATCAGAGCATGTAGAGAATGACTTAATACCAGAAAGAAATACTACGTTGATTGCAAGTCGATACCCCATGCAGGTGCAAGATGGGGAAGGAATAATTAATGTTATGCGTGATTGCATAATGAAACAATTTTTCGGCTTCGCTGTAGCCACATGTCATGATTTGTGTAGGGACGGATAGCGTGCGGTGATTGTGCGTTGATTGATGTGCATACATACATTTATTTACGTCAATTTAACTTATAGTATTGGTAAATACTGCATTGGTTACCATGAATACATTGACAAAGAGGTGTAATATAAGTATTAAACAATGAGTGAAGAAAACCTGTGCAGTTATTGAGCGTAACATGAGATGGGACGGTATGCCTCATATACCCTTATATTGTATTAGAGGAGGTGTTCAAAGTGGCCACCTTGCACCAAATTGCATTTGCAATATCGCCGAAGAAGGTACTCTCGAACACTTGGAAACATGGGAGGGTTATTTCGTAAGTGATTAAACGCGTCGTTAATCCTTGAAATAAGCTCGTTCCTACACCAACTGTAGTGGAGTACACCAGAAATTTTACATATTCCCACAAAAAGAAGAAATCGAGCGATGTAAAGTCCGGGGAGCGTGCTGGCCATGCGACCAGCCCTCCTCGTCGAATCCACTGGGCTCCATAGGTGTTTGTCAAGTGTTTCCGGACATCCATGGTGAAATGACATGGGGCTCCATCATGCTGGAACCACATGATCTTGATAATTCATTATCTGGTATTACGCTTTAATTTATACGGTCCTGGATTACCGTCGATCAGAAAGCGTGTATACTTGTATGCTGAAGATGACCGTTGCATGTCCCAAATTCTCACTAGAGCAAGTGGTCCTGTAATACTTATTTTAACCTACACTTACTTGACGGAATGTCTTGAAAGCTCTTCTTATCTTTCGGGAATCTTTTGCGCATGCATTGCATGCTTTTGGAGTATGCATTTTTGAACACAACAGATTTGAAGTCTTTGACGGTACGATGCCGCTCCAGTTATGCTGTTCACTATCAAGCTCTAGAGTTAATTTTTCCACACTTTTGACAGCCTATAGCGCCAAAATAATGCATTTGTGCATCCTCGACTGTCTAGATTTTCTCATCTTACGTATTTTCTTGTAAGGAATCTCCTGAGGTGTTTTAGTCGGTGTTGATTTTCAACACCTTCTATAAACTGATAATCTTGAATCGCTCTCTCCCCCGTGAGAATTTCTTTTAATGCAGTCGAAAAGCAAAGTATAGAGAGAAAATTGCAAAATGTGTAGGTTTGTTTAAAATCAACATGAAATATGTAAACTACGACGAAATGTAGAAATATGTAAACTAAAATTCAAATATAATGATACTAATATTACAATTCATGAACAGTTCTACTTGCTTACGTTCTACATAACTACAAATAGAGTATGTAATTACGTAAAAATCCTAGTTCTAGTAATGAGGAAATAAAATTTCGTCGGATTTTTGTGAACTCGAAGTCCTGTCTTCGATGACTTTTCGTAAGTCTCGTTTACCATTATTTTGCACAGACCTTCTACTGTACGACTTTCCGTAAGTCTCTTAGACTACTAAACATTTGACATTATAGAAACATTGTCCGCATTTTTCAATTATGTGTATCGCTTTATTTGAAGTTATGTTTGAGATAATAGTGAAGTGAGTGCAATAATTATTCTTAGTGTGTTGCTTAACCGATTTCCAAACTAGTAAATCAAAATGTCTGGTTTTCAAAATCTTTGGTGTTGTCAACCTTAATTACAGGTGGCTTATAAATCGATGAAAAACGAGTTAATGGTACACCCAGGAATCATGAGGATTACATCATCTAGCATTTCGATTTTACTCAGAGTTCGTAATAGTCAGGGAACCTTTATGCCTGCACAGGAATTTTCACGCAGTCTGGGCAGAATGTTCGTTTTAGGTCATACTGTTCTGCACAGACTGTTTTAGAGCTGTGCGTCGTTCGAGGTGTAAATATCATAATGTAGTTTTCACATGAGTGAAGAAAGTGCTGAAATTGCATGTGGGAAAAATTGATAGAAGGTCTCTTGGAGAAGGGCCGTAAAAGTTCCCAAACTTTGGAAGGGGTTCCAAACTTTCTAGTTATGCTACTGGTCCCACTATCACGCTACTGATAGCACGACAGTTGCTGTGGTGCAATCTGTTGTCGTGCGCAGTAGCAGCACGTTAACTATTCCCATACAACATAGCTTAATATATGCTATGATATATAGTGCACCACCTATTTTATATATATATTACTTAGCATTGTCCGTTTTTTACTGTGTTACATTATATTACAACTTTTTTACATTAAATCGTAAGAGAATGATTTCCTTCCCAGTCATAATTGGATAACTGATATGATTCCAAAACGATTCATTAGACCATAATGTTCTTATCCGACGCATATTAAATAGTTCTGACACACTAGCAAGGTCCATCTTCAAATATATAACATTGCGCTCATAATACACACTACGGTTCCGGCTCAAAGCAATAGTTCATTCTTTCTATTGGATTTAGAGAGGCATAATCTCGAAGCCTGATATGTATCCTCCTCTTTCTAGAAGATATATTCTTACACGTTTTTCGGCAGTACTGCCCGAAACGACGTAATGTGTGTGTTTAGCCAATCACGTTCTTCATTTGAACTTTCCGGTTGGCTATTAAAGTTTGCAAATCTTAACTGATGTTTGTGGAATACCCTTATTTGGTTTGTATTCCAACAAGGTAAATATTATTATCTTGTATCAGCTTACCACATATAAACCTAGGGCTCTCGTTACGACGATTTAGTACCCAAATCTTCCATCTTTACTCACCCGTTTGTGTTGTTGTTTCGCTTGTCTTTTCAACTGACCATTGTTTCATAGGGAAAAGACTTAACGAAGCTGATAAGCAAGCAACGATTAGTTACGGGAATTGTTCCATACCTCTACTCGTCACACATCTCACTGTATAGTATGTGTTGCAACAACGTTTTAAGCATCACCCTGACCAATGGTCGATATTCTTTACTAAATTTTATCCAATGCCCTTTTTACTACTTGAACGTCCTTTTCAACTTGATTGCCCACTTTGTAATAAGATGGTGTGGACACACTATTCGCAAAATTATTCAAGTAGTTTGTTACGAATAGATGCAATGATCGCTAAAGTCACGATAACTACAAATTACATCCACCCGTCAGCAAAACATTGATTTCTCTTAATTTGAGGCCACTAGTTACGAAAAGTTACCAATGAAATCTGTGTTTAACGGAACTTGTCCGGCCTGAGCCAAAGTTGCCTAGAGGTCTTACAAATTAAATTCAAATTCAGCAGAACTTGCATTTAGCAGAAATATGTGTTTAATGAACAAAATAAGAGTATTGACTGCTCAGGTTATGATATCACACATCTCCGTCGTCACGATAACGGTTACAAGTTTGTTAAAACAATTACAATTCTCACCTTTTCTTCTGTGCACCTGGTGTCAGTAAAACTGAACTTGGAATGAAGTAATGCTAGTAAACTGTGCTTTTAAAATCTATTTTTATTTATCTCTTTCGAGAAAAAATGAGGTGTAGTATCAGATGCTCAACTCGCATTGCGTGATTTTCTCGGTTTTCAAAACCTATCAGAGAAAACAAACGTTGTATCTAGCATTAGTTTATTTCTAGTTCGGTTGAACTGACACTTCGGGTGGGAGCAGAAAAGAAATGAATTAATTCAATTTTCTTATCTCTAATTATATCATCTACCACACAGGTTAATTCGTGAATTTAGTTTTCTCGGGGTTTAAATATTTTGTGCAACTGGCCAGCAATGATTATGTATTAGGTTTTCTTTCTTCATGCAACATGTGTGAAATGTATACTTTCTATTGACATATAATTGCTTGATCATATTGTTGTGAACATTACTATTATCGTTTATTCTCTAAAAAATATAAGAACAACAGCCGCAACCACATATTTTATTCTCATTTGAATTGAAACTATTTGGGCAACCTATTCATCATTAAAGAATGGTGGCTGCATAGTAGGGTGGAGTGAAATAGGGGTCAAAAATTCCTTTTGGTATTGATTTTTCTAATAGGGCGGAAAAGTTGCCTTACGAATAGAGTACTGTTACACAAAAGTATTAGTCCCCTGAGTCAATTCCTTTGGGTGCCACACGGGATTCGAAATTTGGCTCAAATATTTGTTTTTTAACAGTGTTGTGTGATGGGGCGAAATTATTTTTTTTCTGTATTAATTGTTCTAATATGGAGGAAAAGCTGCCTTACCAATAGAGTTCTGTGCCGCAAAATCATTAGTCCCCTGAGTTAATTCCTTTGAGTGCTATAGAGGACTCGAAAACTTGGTTGAAACTTATTTAATTGTTTACATTATACTTGAATGGAAAAGTTAAACATCTTACAACTAGGCACGAATACAGTATTTTTATACTTATTGTAAATATTACAGTTTTATAACATGAACAGAGCAGTGTAGTGTGTATGTTACAGTAGACATGTATTCTATACAAAATTTGTAGATTCTGCAAATATTACAGAAGTCCTATAATAACATGAACTTGTTTCTGATCTCAGTTTGAAAATAACCTAGGAAATCCTAATATA
>JAGDQP010042180.1:0-16630 GCA_022664845.1 Lepisma saccharinum | reverse complement strand
TAAACGATGAGAAATTGAAGCACCAAATCACTCTAAAAAGATGAGAAATCGCTCATTCACCTTTGACGACTTAATAGAAAACCGCTCTTTTAAGAGTGAAAAAATAAATTCCATCGAAAAGAGCGAAATTCCATCTAGAAAGAGCATATTTTCCATCCAACGCGATAACGTTTTGTTAGAAACCACTCTTTTTCGATCGAAAATTCCGCTCGAAAAGGAGCGGTCCCGCTTTTCCATCTAAAAAGAGTGAAAATTCCGCTCTTTTGATTTAGCGTGTACAGAAAGTACTTGAAGCTACACTCAGATTCATAGCAAGGTATCCATGGGCGCAATTTTAAGTCCGGCCAATGCATAATATAGCGATAACGAACCTGTATTCAATGTAGATGTGAAATTAGCCCCGTGTTCTTCGAGCCAAACTTCACCGACAAAATTAAACCAGAAAATATTATGCTCTAATAAAGAGAATGTGTATGTGATATTAATAAAGAGCGATTGGATGTAAAAGAGAAACGAAGAAATGATTACAATTAAGACTAATGTGATGACAGGATGGATAGAATAGTATCAAAGACAGAAAACTGAAACACAACATGAGAATGTTAACACCTAATAATAATAATAGACTCCAGACAGATAGAACTGAAGAATCACCAATAAAAGAAGAGGCAGATGACATTATAAAAAATAAACAACGGATCACCAAGACAAGACGTTATCACAACTTCTTCTTCTTCTTCTTTCTCTCCGTCTTTTCCCACCTATACGTGGGGTCGACGTTTCTGATGAGTCTTCTTCACAAAGCCCTGTTCTGAACTTCTTCCCCTGGCAAACCTTTCTCCCCGAGATCCTTCTTAACCCTATCCATCCATTTCCTCCTTGGTCTCCCTCTACATTTCTTGCCCTCTACTTCCATTGCCATCACTCTTCTGACTACATAGTCATTTGTTCTCCTCATTACATGTTTATACTACTGCAGTCTTCTTGTATCATCTTAGATATCTCTACAACTTTGGTTGTACCTCTTACTCACACTTCTCACTGTCTCTTCTTGTTATCCCACACATCCAGCGTAGCATTCTCATTTCGGTGACATATAATCTCTTTTCCTTGTGCTTTCTTTATTGACATGTTTCTGCTCCGTACATCATTGCTGGTCTAACCCCTCTTTTGTAAATCATCCATTTATTTTTCAACGTGATTGTGCGGTCGCAGAGAACGCCACTTACCTTCTTCCAATTTCGCCATCCCTCTTGGATTCTGTGTGTTATTTCCGAGTCCAAATCACCATTCCCAGTAACCGTTGACGTTATCACAACTGAAATTATTACATATTCAGGATTATCTATGAAAGGAGATACATGGCGATTGGTACAGGATCTGACAGAGAAGAAACTACCCAAGAAATGGAAAATAAGCGGCATATTATGTGCAATTCGTAGAATGGTGACAAAAATAATAAACATTAGAAATTATAATACAGATGTATCACCCTGCTGAATATATTATATAAAATATTAAGAGGAATGGTACAGGGAAGATTAAGAATAATATCAGAAATAATAATTGGAGAATATTAATGTGGATTTCGAGGTGGAAGAGGAACAGTAGATTAACTGTTAATAGTGAGAAAGATTATAGAAAATCATTATAAATACCGTATGACATTGATCTACACATATTTTTTTTTTTATAGATTTTAAAAGTGCATTTGACAGCGTAAACAGGACAGCATTGATACAAACTATGCACAATATAGGTATTCCCAGAACATTAAGTTAACAGAAAACACATTAAAACACACAAAATGTAGTGTTAAAATAAAAAAAAATAAAAAAACGAAATCAGTACAAGATTTTAATATAACAAAGGAGTGACACTTATCTCCCGAACACCCTGTATAATGATTACGAACTAGATCACACGTAAAATGGAGTATTCAATAAAATAGTCACCGTGACTTATTTTCACTTTTCCTCATGCATTAAATTTCGTTAAGATCTGGTAACCAAACTGTTTGCATAGAAAACTGAGAAATTGTGAATTAAAAAAAAGAAGAAAAAAAAGAGGTTTTATCATTTCACCAAAAGTTTGGTTTCAAGTGGAAGGAATTAATAAAATGGTATTAACATCAACATTTCAATTGTCTCTATTAACTTGCAAAAGAGCGTTTTATTTTACAACCTAGGTAAGTAGTACATCAGCTTATCGATAGGTGGAGTTTTAATTCACAAGAAGAATTGGCTAAAAGAAATTGTACACGTGACTTTCCGTTTTGAAATGGGAGCAAGGACAAATGCATAGATGGATGGATTTATCGATCCACGTGAGACTAGCTCTGACATCTGTTGATTTTATTTTTTATTGCTTTTTTTTTTTTTTTTTTTTTTTTTACTTTCGCCTAAAAGAAGCAAGGTTGAATAATTTCTCTGCGACGCGACGTACAGAGAAGGATATGGATAATTGATTACGGATACATCAAAAAGGCGAGTTGCAGAGTAGCAGATTTTTTTTTTGTCTAATCGTACGAGCTGCGATTTCTGACTAAACCTAGGTTTACGGAACGGATCCATTGACTTTAACTTGAGAGTGTACCTGAAGGTGCTGTCGTGTGTGTTGTAAAGTAACAACTCCATGATATATTCATTCGTAGAAAGTGAGAAAAAAAAAAACGTCAGTGCAGAAATATAAGTGTAGTCAACCGCCTGATGCTACTTATCGTCCACCATTGGCAGGGGCGTAGGAACCGGGGGGCAGTTGCCCCTCATGATTTTTGGTAGGGGGAGCAAGGTACATATTTTGCCTCCCCATTTCTTTATACCTGCATAAAAACAAAATGGTTTCGTCTTTCATTTTCAAGCATTTTTTTTCTGCCCACCATAATTTTATACCTAAATGAAAATAGCAGTGACTTGGGTTTTCATTTTCAAGCAATAACATATTTTGCCCATATTCAACCGCCATGATTTTATATGTATAATAAAAACAAAATTTGCTTAGTGGTGAGTTTTAGTATGGGTATTTAACAGTTTTCGCGCTAACTTCGCAAGTTTTAAATGTTATTTTAGCGGTGAAAAATCAGCGAAAGAAGACAACGAGAAGATTTTAACTAATACCGTAGTTAACTGGAATGTAGCTTCAAAGGTAATGACTTTTGTTAAATCTAATTTAGCATAGAAATCTCTACGATCGTGGGCGGCGGTTAGGGAGCAAGGGGGTTATTACCCCGCCACTTTTTTTAATTGACCTTTAAATCTATATTATTTTATATGGATATATGAAGTTTGTCCTTCTTGCCCCCCTCCCACTTTTACCCCTTGCCCCCGCACTTTTATCCTCTAATCGCCGTCGCCGACACTGTCTACGTCATTCAATTAAATCCCCTTAAGAAAACTAGATCTGACACAAGGACAAGGCTTTAATGCTCAGTGTCACGAGGTTCTGTATCTAGTATAAACAATTTTTGAAACAAGTTACGAAGCGAGAAAGCATTTCTGTCATCATCATCTCATTACTTTCCGGCTGAACAAAGCAAACTTTTAGAGACAGACCAACCTAATTCGTATTTGGAATTAAGTAATAATTAGTGAATAATGACCGAAAACTACAATAAATCATATCAACTACACTACGGATGGTGACCATTGGTGGTATATTATATTGATATAAAAATAAAAATAAATTAATATTGATTACTTCCTAATAATTCATAACCTGGGATAATTAAAAATGAAAGTAACTCACACTCACTATTAGAAGAAATAGAACAACATTTGTTGTCATCTTCAGTTTAAGATGGAATATTAAGTCACATCAAAAGTGAAGTTTATTATAATCGCAAAGTACGAGGATTACATTTAAGAAATGTATATAAGTTGTTGCTTCGTGCACCAAAGAGTCTGTTAAAAGCAAATTAATTAAAGCGAGTATAATTAATTTGCTGCTCCGTCCTCGGGCGATATAATCGCTACTAATGAGGTCCGTGGTTGTTACTGCTAACACTTGCACATCATAATTTTATTGATTTTTTTTTCTGGATAGCGTTCTACTTAATGAAGAAAGCTTTCAGTTGTTCAATGTTATTACTTATTATGCTCGTTAATGTATACAGTGTCCGGTATTAATCCACTGCAATGTTCCCTAGCTCTGTAAGGAAAGACAAGAAATTAGTGGAATTGGAACATGGATAATAATGTAGCCTCAAGAGAAGTTACAAAGCTAACCCCTGTACGATGCGCAAATTGAATGCCAGATCGGTGATAGCGCTTCACATATTCTCGATTTACTGTATGAATTGAAGTGGGGTGGTCAGCTTCACACTTTACCGCCTTTACCTTCCCAAGGTGTCCAGGACTACCAATAAGGTAAATGAAATATCTCTGTCCCCTTCCGTACGTACCGATGATAAGTCCAAAGACTGCCATTTCTCTGTAACTTTACAGGATATATCAAGGAACTTTCCGAAAATATTTAATAGTGTATCCCTTATAGATGAAGTACTTATCTGAATACTTCAGCTTTCCTGGGCCCCACGAATGAACTGTTGGTCCATTCATAGCGCCACTACATGGTCCGGTCATAAATACTCACGTCATTTTGACTTCACAAGCTACTACAGAAGATTACACAAACACTGTTTCAAACTTGTATGGCTTACAGCACACTTTCAGGCAATATATACTGTATGAAATCTTGTTTCTTCATATTAATTACGTCTAATTAGTAAAATTTGTGCAACCAAAATCATAAAATCAACAGCGGGATTGTAACTGACTATTTTTCTTCCATTCACCTGTTCTGCGCACAATCAATGTGTCTGTCTGTACAGGGCAGCATGCGCACTGTGATACTCTAGAAATATCATAGTGGTATCTATTCGTAGAGCCTGTCCAACGATGGCAACTTTCCCCTATACACCCTATATATACAGGGGGCGTTGAGAATATAATTATGTACGTACAAAATGAAGCAGCTCTATCTGAAGAAGTTTCAAATATATTGTGATGAAAATGTGTACGAATATGTAACATTAGTTCAGCTACATGTTTATTCAATAACATCACCTTGGACAGGAATGACAGCTTGAATACAGGACCTGAAGCGGCGACATGAGTGAATCAAGTGATCCGTATTCATTTGGCACTTTATCCGGGAAATAGCGGTCTGCAGAGAAGGGGTGGTGGAATGTTTGCTCGTCTCACGTTTAAAACAATTACTTCTACATGGTATGGTCTATGGGATTTAAAGCGAGTGAGTATATTTGGTGTCACATGATCGTCGAAAGTTTAGGACAGCCATTACTGGGTGTAATGAGCCGCGTGGGGAGGTGTGGAGTCTTCTTAGAACACGTACGATTGTCTATTGACCACACCGTCTATCCATGGTTTAAAAGCTGTTTTAGCACCTGAATGTAGGCAGCAGGAAAACGCGAAGATATTACTGAAAGAAAAGGGATGGCATGACACGTTCCTCGCCACTCATAATTCCTAACACCATCGCCGTTGCTGGAAACTTGATGTGCATAACACTGGGATTATCTGAAAGAACTGCCATAACAACTGATCATTTTGTCTGTTGACCATTTTGTTCTGAGCAATGTTTTACTCATCAGAGAAAAACAGAGCATGTTATGTTCTTGTTGGTTCTTCATCTTGTTGAGGGAACATGAAGTGACTTCTGCTCATCCCATATGACTTGTAATGCAGGTCCTCGCGCACCACACGTCTGATTGTGGTGCCCTAAAAAGAAAAAAAAATGGAGCTTCATGGCGATGATCGTCATCGAATTTCTGAGAACATCAAAAATGTTATGCACGTGAAGTATAAACTCGGGTGCTCTGATAATGTCCGATTCGTTTCGATACAAATGTCATATTTCCCCTGGAAGCTTCCACCTCATTTCGCACTTTGTGCACAAATAATTTGGCAACTTTCCGAAACGTCGCTGCCTCTAAACCACCGTGTTCTACGTAGACATCAACGACTAGAGACCTCTTCATCTGCATCTTATATTCGGCCATGATGCACTTGGAATGGTAACTCATATACATTAATTGCAGCGGAGATGCGGGTGCATGTCCTATGTCCTCAAATATCCTACACACCCTGTATATCTATACTCGAATATAAACGTCCTTTTTTAAAAATCAAAATGTAGGGATAAAATTCTTGAGGGACACTTATAATTGTGTAATATGTTTTTGGACAAGTGGTATAAATAGACTAGAAGGTCCGGGCTCCAAACCTCACCTAACACACTGAAATATACAGAATGGATAGAGGTACTAACTCTATCTCGATAAATACTTCTACCAAGTCACTTGTTTTTCAGCCAGTGACTAGCCATGGGTGAATTTTCTGTAGTGATCTTATAGGTGTGGTTATATTCGTACAATAAACGGATTCTCAAAACCGACCCATTTTTTTTTGGGGGGGGGGGGGGCGTTTATATTCTAGGGGTTCTGTTAATTGAATTGAATTGAATTACATTAATTGAATGTTTAACATTTAACTGGAATTTCTCATGTTCTTTATTTACAAAATGAAAAATCAAGAGAGCAAATAATACATTAGTTACCTTTTTTTTTAATCTGTGAGATGTCTTCCGGAATTGCTTCTGCGTCTATAGCGACGTTGATTTATTGAATCCTTTGCTTGTTCCATTAACGGCCAATGGTGTCATTGCACTGCAGGAAACGGTCGCAAACACGTGTATCCACTTGAACGCACAGTGAACATGCATGCACAAATGCTCTTAGCCTCACTGCAGGAAAATAAACGATTTAACATGCAAATGCAATGCTATGGAACCCTAATAAAAGAGTGACACGAATGACTGTCAGCTAATCGACTCTTACGAGTGCATTTGCGTTCTTCTGTGGCTAAGAAAGAATACTGATATTTTTTAAAGGGATTTCCCTCAGTCCACAGAGGAGAATGCTGAGAGTGTACCCAAAATCACAGCTCTTGGAGTTCTTTCCCAGTCTTTTCGTTCGAAACGTGAGTGTACTCCGCGAGCTCAATGTCACAGTTAGATTGAGATGAGCGGTAAGGATGATTTTACTTACCGGGTAGAAAGGATGATTTTTAATTTTCCTAAACTATAACGTTACTTGGTCTAAACTGTGTTTTCGAATTTCCCAAATTAAGACAAGATCTGGTCTAAAAAATTATTTGATTTTTTTTAAAACGGGGATACAACTGGGTCTTAAAGTTATGGATTATTTTCTTATTTTCCCAAACTTGGATAGTCCAACCTTTTTTGTCAGCAGACCAAATTGGCTAGTCTGTATAATATTAAAGGATCAAATTACTTCTTCTGTTTTAAATTATATTGTTTTCGATCCAATTGTACAGTACAATATATTAACTAATTTTGAATTTGTTTCGGGGCAAGTCAAAATCGCTACGCGGATCACATCCTGCCCGTGGACCCCAAACTGGGTAGCTATGTGGCCTAAAGAACTATTTTATTTTTCCCAGATCCGTGTCTATTTTTGCTATAATCTCGCTTATGACAACGTAAAGATATTTTAAATATTATTATTATTATTTTCAATCATTCATGTTCAAAACCTACTTTTCCTTGCAGTTATTCGGAAATAAAAAAAATATAAATTAACTTATTTTGTGTTTTATTTTCTACCGGAACAACTCTCATACCACCGAGCAGCCGTAGCTCAACAATTGGAAGGGCGTTGGCATAGCAATTGGAAGGTCCTAGAAATGATCCCACCGGTTGCCCATCCTGATTGAGGTTTTAACAGTGGGGTTCCTCAGACATATCAGGCAAATGCCGGTACGGTACCTACTAACTAGGCCCTGGTCGATTACATTCCAATATCATCTCCCCCACGCTATCCCAGCCTAAGAGCCGCTTGACACGGAAGCTTTTATGTCACGATATATTGTAGTATTTTTCTTCACGTATATTCCATCAAAATCGTTATGTACTTATACCATAGCATCTCATATTGTAGTATTTTTGTTTTCATACGGTGGCATTTCCGTTAACACTAGGCCTACTATTTATCGTAACATAAATGCTACCGTATCAAGCGGCCCTAAAATACCTAAAGGCCATAAATAAATTTTAAAAAACGACTCCGAAACAGGTCGAGACACTGGGATACAATCTTCAAACCGAAAGCGTTTTGGTCAATCCGGGGCGTATGGTTAGCTTAAGTAAGATGCTATTTTCCATTTCGTCTGTCTTTCTTTTTACTTCATTCCAGTGTTTCATTACTAGACACGTGCAATGAAGGCTTCATATATATATATATATATATATATAATATTCTGCTAACACGTATAAGCGTATACGTAAATGAAATAATTGGGGATCACCAATGTGGATTTAAAAGAAATAGCTCTATATTGGACAAGATTTTTGACCTTGAAAGAGATATTAGAGAAGAAATGAGAATACAATGGGACGGTTCACCAGTTACTCACAGATTTTAACGGTGTAGATCACCCCCGCCATCTTGGTATGACCTTTCCATTGATTTATACGGGAATTGCTTTACTCATTTTATGCCTCTCGGAAGTAGAATATTTAAGTTCTGCTTTCAAAAAAATTGCCTTGGTGGTTATTTTGACTCTTGTATAGTTTTGGTTTGTGAAGTTTCTTCAAATATATAAGTATAATGTATTATTAATAGTTTGCTATATAAATCACAATATGTTAACGGGAATGTATACTGTTCGTGTGTAAAATATTGCATTTCTATAAAACAGCAAGAGTAAAATAGAACATGACGATAAACTGGGCGAGAATAGAAGTTAAAAGTATGCTACTCAAAGATATAAGACGAGTAAAACAATTCCCATGTAAACCAATGGAAAGTGAGTATCAAGATGGCGGGGGTGATCTACATCGTTAAGGAAGCATGTGGTTCTACCACAAGTGACAAAACTATTACTATACAATATCCTGGTACGATTTGGAATTCCGAAAAATCTTATTCAGCGAGTAAGGATGTGTCTCTGTGTCCCCATGAGTAGAATACGTATGTCAGAAAGTTTTGTCCTGAAGACGCCCATTTCGTTTTGAAACAACGAAAGAAATGAAACTCACATGCCTGTAAATTTATATCGAAGGGGCACTAGACTCAGGAACCATTGGTATGCATTGGGGTTTCATTTCCTCCATGATCTCAAAACGTTTTCAGGCATCATTATATCATACTAATGGCATATACCCTTGTCTCTCACAGTAATACATTTATGACAAAATTGAGTTCAGAAATATAGTTCCCGTAGAACTTTAAGTCCTACGGCCCCTTTCCCATGCAAGAAAATGAATCGAGATTTAATATGGCGGACTTCAAGCTGGTGATCATGAAGAACATGCCCTCCAACAGGCAGTGCCTTCTACTCAGTACCCATTATTGTATATTCGATTTTCATTACTTTCAGCAATTCAAAAGCATCAGAGTATTTCCACACTTTTTGGTCACTCTTCCCCAGTCCTTAGACAAGAATCAGACTTGTATATCATCGATGTCTTCGAAAGCAATTACGCTCAAGTGGACAAAATTTGCATGCCCACATAGCTTGACTATTTGATCCCACCAGAAGAAGAAGAAGAAAAAATGTAATATTTATCTGCGCCATGAGTTTGTTTCCTTATTAGCAGAAGCTTGCAATGAGATTGGTGAACGTAAAGAAAACAAAATACAGTAGAACCCCGTTAATCCGTCACCTTTGGGACTGAGCGCATGATCGGAACGCAAGAAAAAATCGGATTATCATAGGAGCAAAGATATTTCATATATTACAGAAAAGTGCAAAGAAATCAATTTGGTAATTAAGAAAAATTAGGAGAAATATAAAAACAAAACTGTTCACCTTGTCAAAAATCATTACTTTAACAATACATAATAGTAAACTAAAGCACGGAAACGCACTGATTAAGTGTCACGCTAACTGAGTCAACAATATACGTAGTGTTGCATGCACAACCTCGTCACAGTCGGATTATGTGAGGAGTCGAATCATCGGAGGTCGGATTACCGCGGTTCTACTGTACATGATAACAAACCGAAACACACAGGATGAAGGAAGGATCAGTTCAGATTGAGATCAAAGAGAAAGGAAAACGATGTAAATACTTGGAAGTATATGTAACAAGTAAAAACGAAGTTAGGGAAGAAATAAAAAGTAACTTAGCATCGGGCAACGTATGTTTCTGCTCCTAAGCTCGCGATTAATATCGCAAAAACTGAAATTGAAATTATATACAGAACGATTATTCTGTCAATATACTTTATGGTTACGAAAATTGGAAGTACGACTCTGAAAGATGAACATCAATCGCGAGTGTTTGAAAATAATGTTGTGAGAAAGATATCCGAAATGAGACGAGATAACCGGAGAATGGAGGAGATTGAGGTCACTTCCCGCGTTATTTTCCCTCTCGATATGGACGTGGAAAAGGCGGAATTCCATCTACTCCACAGGAATTTTCCACTCTGATTTGTAAAAGAATCAGAACTCAGCTAATACTTGTCACTGTATAGTTTTGTCTCGTACCACATTCACTATAAATCCAGTCATCGTTGCCGATGTCAACTCAAAGTTAAATCTGAAATGGTCTTACAACAATGCCAATCATCGGAAATAAGTTGAAATTCAGGATAGCCAGGAGTAGGCCAATTTTTTTTCGTTTCTCCAAAATGCTTTGCAAAATGTGAAGAAAATAAAACTTCTTGTTTTTTCAGAAAGACTCAATTCTTCCTCCAGTTTAACAAATAAATTTGTACACATGTCTTATAGCGTTAAGATATATTTAGAATTCAGTCAGTTTAAGGAATATAAAGCCAAAATTCGGACGTTTGGCAGGGTTTTAATACAATTTTGAAGGGTTTCTATAAAATTTAAACCTAATTCTAAGACTTAAACGAAATCCGCAAGTTCATCGCCGCCGTAACAAACGTTTGGCATTATAATTCTATCCTGGAATAGTTTAAGCCAGTTTTCATCATGAAATCAGTTTTTAACTGTAAAAGAATCAATTTGGGGGTTGGTTTCGATAATTTTGTGGAGTGGCACCCCAATTGGAGAGGTTTGGCAGAATACCTGGAATAAGCTAATTCTTAATGTAAGTTTATTTGTAACTATTGAACAAAATGTGAATATTCTTTGACGAAGGGAGTACTTCAACGGCTGAGGGGGAAAATGCCACCTATGCACCTTCGTATCAGACGTCTGTGCAAACGGCGACCTCAATGAGTAAACCAACACATCTTTTGTTGCTTCGTGTTCTTTCTTGCAAGAAAAGAGCTTTCCTCAAACTTCTATCGCCTTTAACAGTGGTCAGGAAAGAAAGCAAACTCGAGTTTGTTAGCTCGAACTTCTACATAAATAAAACTACATTGTAAAATTTGTGTTGAAAGTCTTGTGTAAAGGGCATCCTCTCCTTTTATTTTTCATCTTCTGTTTACTCAAGGACGTCAACTAACACTCTATAAAGAAGTTTTAGTGTATAAAATTCTTTTAAGAGAAAAAAAAAACAGTGTTTACTTGTGGTCTTAACATTCTAGATTCTTCTTCATTTTTCTTCGATCAAGATACCAAACGTGAGGGGAGGGGGTGAAATGAGGATGGGGTAACGTTAAAGAGCTTCATGCGGCTAGGTTGTCGAGTGAAGACGTGAATAATTGACGAGTATTGACAACAAGAGCACTCCACTTTTGTCGATGTTAGTGCGGTTTTGTAATACAGCTCCTCTGGCGGCTATTTCATGAACTTTGTAGCAAATCACAAAGTCGAATGCTTGGATCGGAGGTAGAGGGTACTGAATGATAAATTGACACACGCATGGTGTTGAAACATGAATACATGCGACTACAAACCACAGCTGTCCGACGGTGGATGAGACAGATAATTCAAGGGGAAAGAAATTGATGTAATTGCTTTTGCAACGTGTTCTTTTTAATTCACAACAGAGAAGTAAAATACGAAGTTCATATGTGTTTGTAATTTTTCACCAATTAGAGCAAATATATATCATCAATGCGTAAGCCACCGAGGTCTGCGTAACGATACTGGAGTGATCAACTAGTGTCGAAAGATAGACGCATTAACGAGCATTTAAAATCCATCGTCTACGTCCAGTGTAATCGAATTTGAACCAAATTTTGAGTTCTAACTCATCATTTAACGCTTGTTCTAAGAAAATTTTTAAAGCTTGTTATTGCTATGCAGACCGTTTTTTATTTATGTCATAATTCTGGAAGAAAACGCAGATACAGATGCGTACTATTATATGTTCGTACAGTTCGGTACGTGCGTAACTAAAACAATAAAGGCACAAAAAGGGACGCACAGGAATAACAAACGAAGAGCTGAGTTAAAACTTAAAATTTGGTCCATATTGGATTAGATAGGAAGTGGACGATGGAGGTAAATTGTTTGTTCTGTCATCTATCTTTCGACACTAGCCGATCACCCCAGTATCGTTACTTAGAGCTCGATGGGTTTATTTTGACTCTCCATAGAATATTTCTGTACCTGAGAGCTAGAAGCGCATAAGTCACAAATCCTTGTTTCCCAAAAAACAGAGAAAACGATTTCCTTTTATATAACAAGAATCGAGCGACGCACTCATGCCATTGTTTTACTGTATTTTGTCCTCTGTTTTAAAATGACCTGTTATTATATCGAGTTTGAATCTTTTTTACACGTATGACGTTCAACTCAAAGTCTTCGACAATTTTATGTACTTTATTGTAGGTATCATCTTCCTTGGCTACTTGTTTAATATGATAGTCCGTGGGTTTTCATAGCAAAAGAAATGATAATATTGGTTTCTTGTTTTACAAAATGAAACGTTTAAAATTTGTAAAGGATCCTTGTGCAATATATTTTATAAATCTTAACCACTGAGTCGAAGCTAAAAAAAAAATAAAAAAAATAAAATAAAATGGCGCTCACAAAACACACTTCTCTTTACAGTACATTGGTGGATTTTTCATACTTCTGCTTCCATCTGCTGGTATTTATGATGTTCTTCTGTTTTATGTTTCTTGAAGAGCCTTTCACTTTTCCAAACCATACCGTTATCCCTTTCACTTTTACTTTCATCATGACTCCGCCTCTGCTTTCCTTTCACTTGCCTTATTGGTTCTGTGACTGTGACTTTCACTCTTGAATTGTCTTCTTTCGTGTTTCTGTTTCTTCTTCAGAAAAATATTCAACCCACTTTCATCATGACACATTCTACCCACTCTCATTCTATAATCTTATTCTCATAAAGAAACATTTATCTGGGAAGTTATCTCGTCGTGTGTTATGCCTATCAAGCTCTACGTAACGATACTGGAGTGATCGGCTTGTGTAGAAAGATAGACACCAGAGCATACAATAATTCACCTTGATTTTCCACTTCCTGTCTAAATCAATATGGACCAAATTTTCAGTTTTACGCTTGTTATCGCTGTTCACTACGTTTTTCATGTATGTCTTAATTCTTGAATTATACACGCACCGGACTACGGATGGAATACTACATATTGTAAATAATATGTACGTTTTTTTAATAAAATGAAAGAATTAGCACACAAAAGAAAAACGAGTCACACAGCGACAACAAGCTAATTGATTTAGACTTGGCAGTGGACGACCCTTCCGTTCTCTGGCTTCATATATTAATTAAATTTTTAATGGTATCGATCAGTCCAGTATATTGCTTTTAGATAGAGGGTAATGGTTATACCCGACATGTATCGACACTTTAGAAGGTAAACAAAACGCTAGGAACTAGCTAATCTAAAGTACTAGTTCTGTACAAGCTGAATCATCGGGCAGTTTTTGATTCAAACTTCAAATGGTATTCGTGGTCCAAGCCATAGTAGTTCAATAGACGAAGATGTAATCTCTGATGCCACGTGACGTCATATATATATTAATTCGTGTAACAGAAACAGACCTGTAAAAACGAAAGTTTTCAAGATATTTTCTACAGTAGCTCACAAAACCCTGACGTTTTAGCACAGTGAAAATGATTTTCCGAAATTAAATTTTAACCCCCCGTTTTGGGAGCTTAAATTCAATAGTGAACCTCGCTTATGGGAAAATACACTGCTAACTCAGAGGAATACTTTTCCTTGCCTAATTTGATTAGTTAACAAGAAATCAAGTCAGACGCTGATTTATTGTGTTATCTCTCGATCTGCAGCCTGCAATATTTTACAAACAGAAATCACCGTCTGACTTAATTTCTTTTTAATTAATAAATTTAGACAAGGAAAAGTGCTCCTCTGAATTAACATTGATTGTCCCATAAGCAAGGTTTGCTTTTGAATTTGAAAATCCAAAACGGCAGTTGAAATTTAGTTTTGGAAAATTATTTTCACAGTGTTAAAACTTCAGGGTATTTTGAACAATTGTAGAAAATTTCATAGAAATATCTTGAAAACCTTCGTTTTTACAGGTTTGTTTCTCAGTTACACGAATTACTAAAGAGTCTGTAAATTAAAAACGCGATATTTAAGACAAGGATGGGCACCTAACTTTTAAAGTAGGACTGAAAATGACTTGCTAATGTGTATGGCGAAAATTGAACCGGACATTTTGAAACTGGTTAAATTAAAAGAGGCTCAGAGTTCGCGTTAACCTAGTAAACTTGTGCAGTCCTTCGTAACGTTATCATTCTTTAATTTTGTGTAACATTTGCTGTTCATTTGAAACATGATAGTTGATTTGCTGCATTTGATAATAAATATCCTAAATTACCGGAAAACTATTTACCAAATTGCATTATCTTTAGTAATCATGAAAACAAGTAAAATGAATTACCTTCTTTGAAATGTATTAGTTTTCGTCCAGAAAACCTTGGTTAAATGTATTTTTCAACTGCCCTCGTGATCCCCTTGCAGGCAACATGCGATCCCCTTGTGGGTCGCGACCCCCACTTTGAGAAACACTGGTCTATGGTATTGCTTCATTCGTAGTTCGGCTGGACTGACACCAGATGGCATCAGAGGACATCTATCAGAGACTGCATCTTCGTCTTTTTAACTTCTATAGTAACCAGCTAATGCTTTGTTTAGATTACTAAGATCATTACGATGGGAAGAATCATGGGTGCAAGAAACTCACGTTTAGACTAAGAAACTGAACTTGAGTTTCGTTCTTGTTAGATTCAGTTTTCACCTGAGCTGCCATCTACTGAATATCATGGAACTAAACAAAAGATTACTTGACAGAGGTTTAAATTATAAAATAACAAAAATAAATGAATTGATTGTAACGTAGCATTTTGTATATTTGTTCTGCCATAATTCTTTTATACTATTAAAGTGATACGCGCCACTAGGATGCTATATATTTCAATAAAGGAAGAAATAAACCCACGAAGTGAGCCTCCCTTAACGTCTAACCGGCGTTTAGATTACTAACGTAAAAAGATAACCGTCGTAAGTTGACACTGGCTTAGTTCGATACCCTCGTTACCAGTAACTTGCAATTTGATTACTAAAATGATCCAGGTTAACGCTAACCATGGTAAGATGTTAGTAATGAAAACAAGACATACGGGTATCATTTGATTGAATTGAATTTAGGCATATGAGCCTCAGGCCAGGATAGGTTGACGGAAAGGATGCTGGAAAGTAGTCAGACAGGGCGTCGTTTGTAGATATCATCCCAGCTATTAGCCTGGAGGTACCATTTGATGTTTGATAAGTCAGCTTGTAAAGATCTAATACTTCAAGTTAATCCATTACGTCACTTCCGTTGTGTTGTTACGGAAACAGCACGGAACCTGACCAAACGGACGCGTTGTTATTATGAGAGAAATAAGGAAATCAATGCAAAAATAATGATTTTGAGATATTTTTAAGGGTTTAATACTTTGGTGATAAACAGAGTCGCATCGAAAGGACTATGTAGGATATTTAGACATGATTTCCATGGCAGTAAACAGGTTCTTACTATTATAGTTCATTACAAGACGTGGAATTTCTAATGGAAGAAGGTGGGAGTGTTACTCATGGAGGAATTAAAATACATTAAAATCTAATCTAATTCCTCCAAGGTGTTACTAGTGTTATTTAGGTTGAAAAGAAGGGGGGTAGTAGTATGGGTACGGAGTTTGTCTCGGCTCTCGACGGACTTGGCTCCTTGACAATATTAAGGAACAGAAATCGTGCGCTGAGTCAAAAAGAAAACAGCAAGATCGGAGTGAATGGAGAGGGTTAACTTAACTTCAAGTACCTGCCGCTTTCAGCAGAATACTAATGATGTTGATGATGACAATGATAACCTCAACTTGAAACCATGTGACAAGAGATATTACATTCTATTTTGTTCATTACTTACACGAGCGCTCTCCTTGTGCAAGAGAGAGAGGGAACAGGGGGTAGAGAAGCGCACCTTAACATGTATTGTAGATCCATTGATTCCTAACCCCTTCGGCGGCTGTTGCCATGAGGGCTGCTTTTGGTCCTCATTGAAGTCTCTCCCTATCTCTCTTTCCACATAAACCACTCGCTCTATCCCCTCCCCTTCAATAGACTACTTCCGCATCAATACGCAAACAGTAATCCACACATGCGCCTTGATTTCCATTAGATAGGATTCTGCGCTTTCAGGCAGTGTTGCTAATTTGGGGGAAATTTCCCTCC
>JAGDQP010042179.1:0-16631 GCA_022664845.1 Lepisma saccharinum | reverse complement strand
AAAAATGGATTTATTTTGAAAACCCGAAGCGGAAAAAATCGTGGCTTCCACCTGGCGAAGCCGGTCCTTCAACACCAAGGCCAAATCCTTCGGCAAGAAGACCATGCTTTGTGTCTGGTGGGACTAGAGCGGTATTGTGTATTATGAACTCTTGAAGCCCGGCGAAACCGTTAATGCACAACGCTATCGCCAACAAATGATTAATTTAAATCACGCATTGATCGAAAGACGACCGGAATGGGCCCGAAGACATGGCAAAGTGATTGTGTTACACGACAATGCCCCGTCTCACACAGCAAAACCAGTCAAAGACACCTTGAAATCGCTTGGATGGGACATCCTTCCGCACCAGCCGTACTCCTCAGACCTGGCGCCATCTGACTATCAACTCTTCGCATCAATGGGGCACGCGCTCGCAGAGTAGCACTTCAGCAATTTCGAAGACGTTGGAAAATGGCTCGACGAATGGTTTGCCGCAAAAGACAAGCAGTTTTTCTGGCATGGTATACATCAATTACCTGAAAGATGGGCGAAATGTGTAGAAGCCGATGGCCAATATTTTGAATAAAACAAAATTAATTTCCCTTGAAAATTACGTGTTTTCTTTACCAACAAAACCGGCAAAAACTTATGCATACACCTGGTAGTTGGTTCATAAATACAAAATTTACCGATATTTTTAGGGCGTCAAGAGAATACAATAACCACGCACAGTACTAGTAAACGAATATAAGGGAGAATAAACTCTCCCATATAACTGTCATAAAAAAAACCATTAAAATGCTAATTACTACAACACATGTATAATAAAGAGTAATATGTTTTAAGCATCCTTATTCAAGACTAACTTAAATGTTTTATTTCAGTGATAGTGAATTACAGTCCAAAAGTAACGTAATTAATTTAGAACTACAAACTGTCCTTATTACAAATACTTTGTGGAATCTATTCTTTTAGATAATCAGAATTACTGTATGCGTACAATATTTCGTTTCTCCTGTGATAGAATTCTTATTACTCGCAGTGTTAATGCAATGATAATTTTGATATTAAAACTGCACTGTTACTATTTACGCTCCTCTTTTCATTAAATATTAAAGAGCTAACGATTACATTAGAAAGAAGGCCGTATACTACTAAAGTTGTTTCACAGTATGTTTCAAAAATATGCGGCAATATTTCAGTAATCATGGTAATCATTGCCCAAATACAATCTGTGGGTACAACTTTGAAAACTCACCTTCAGGTCTTTCTTTAACATATAGCCACAGCCTTAGCTTCACATAGTAATACAAAAGTCAATAAACATTTCGTTGAAGGTGTCCTTCCTGATGTGTTGGAAAATGCTTATATCATACCAATACACAAAACAGCGAACAAAGCTCCTGTTAATTCATATTATAGCGAATGTCACTCTTTTCCTTTTTGTATAGATTATAAAAAGATTGTCTTCAAGCGTATACTTTCTCACGTTGTTCACTATTTGTATCCTTATTTATTTATTTATTTATTTGTGTTTCCTTATTTGTATATATTCTTTTGCTGATTTCTTCTTACCAAGTATGCTTCACGTATCTGGTCTAAGGCGAGTGACACTAACCTCAAGAAAATAGGTAAGGAACTTCAGAACTTCACAATCTACCAAGCCATAAAATACTCAAGCGATTGCAATTGAAGGAATGCATGGCGAAAATGAACTGACCTTAAGTTCTTATAAAACACCTCAATTTTACATCAGAATTCATCACTTAACTAGCAGATATCACAAATTTTCTGCGTAAAACACCGTGACTGACAATACAGAGGAAGTCGTTTATGAGGACGTATATCACTCTCTTACACAACGCCTTTTTTTTTTTCTACGAAAACACTTTTAAAAAATATTTAAGCCCAAGTCTTTTGTCACACACATTCTCTTTTATTGTTTGTTGTATACGTTTTACAGTGTTTTCTTTGTAATCTAGCCTTATCTAAAATTACATTTGCTGTTCCAGGTAACATATACAATATATATTCAAAATAAGTGTGCATTATATGGAAATCCAACTAACAAAAATTCGCCAATAGCAGCAAATATACCTACATTTAAGATTTAAATTTGACTATCCACCGTGACCCACGAGAAAGACCTACATTTACGGTTAAAGCTGGCCGTGACTATCCACGCTATAAGGTCACACTTTATAAAGTTTGTGGACAGTCAAATTTCTCAATAAAAAGTAGTTAGTTAATATAAAATTCATCACTTTATATCACAGAGGTCCAGAAGTACAATCCTGCACTTTCAAAATTTGCTATATTGTCCTTAGCCTTCTTCCAAGTACCAAAATTAGGGGGGTGGGGTGAACTTAAATGCAAAGCATGCAAAACTACACCTAACTTACTGAGTGAGTGCAGTGGAGACGGAATGAACAGTGCTGAGTACATAGGTGAATATCTTCATTTTTACGTAAAGCTTTTTATCTTCAACGTATAATCAAACCAAATGAAGTGATTGAACTCAGTGAACCTACTTTCGTTTTCTAAACAACTGTACGGAAATAAATAATTTCTTTTTAATGATAATACCTTATCTAATCTTCTTAACACAGTATCTTACAATATATTTTGCCTGTAAATATTACATCATTGTATTATTAAAAGCCACATGGAGCAGTTCAACGAAAGTGTTCTCGCACAATTGATAAGTCCTGTGATTGAGTTCTGAGTCCGACCACCCTGACTGAATTTTTTTCCTTTTTAATTCTCATCACACTATGAAAATACCGAGATGGTGCCTTAACATAAAGCTGAAGCCTATTTCTGTTCTTTCTCTCATGTACAGAGAAATCAGACAGTTTGCCAAATCTAAGAGGCTAAATAAATAAACAAAGAGAAAGAAAGTGTGTGTGTGTGTGAGAGAGAGAGAGAGGTGGTGGAAAGGGGGTTGAAAGCTTATAAATACAGTACTTTCAAATTTTCAACAAATAAAGTTGTACATATAACAGCTGGGCACTGAACTTCAGTTCACGAGTCTCGGAGTACCGACTTCGATCGAATTCACGCTGAGATGTCTCGTTCCACGTTTACGGAAGTTTAAACTCAACAGTTTACGCACTTGGGGCGGGTCGGGGTCATCAGGAAATAAAATGACTCACTTTAATGTACGAGGGTCACTTAGACTGATGTGGCAACACTACTGTGATTCGCTTGTCGTGGGGACAAATGATGAACATAGTGTATCCTGGGCAATGTAGCGATCGTGTCGACGCCTTCGTGTTCCCGTATTTACGGTGTGTGTGTTCACGGTCAGTGGATGGTGTTAAAGTGAGGTGGGTGTGACACACCGCCCTAAACAATGTTTACCCGTACAGAACAGCGTGTGTTCATCAAGTTTCAGGTGGCACGAGGTCGAAACGCAGTCAGATCCACAAAGGGTATCGTGAGGCGAGTGGTGACAGTGCTCTACCTTATCTGACGGTTGCGACATGGATTGTGGCATTCGAGGCGGGGCGCCAGTCAGCAGACAAAGAATATTTTTTGGATTCGAATGGCTACGGATCAACTTCATGTGGAAGCACTGCGAAAATTGGTCGAACATGATCGGCGATGGATGTGAAGTGAACTTGCTAATGAACTGAATATTTTGTCTGCGTCAGTGTACATGCTAACACACGATACGATCACAACATGCGTCAGATTGCAGCCAGATGGGTACCGCATGTTCTGACGGAGGTAGAAAAGTGGCACCGATGGGGATATGCACGCTTACACCTTGAACTTTACACGCAGGAAGGTGCCGATTTTCTGCACCCCATTATTGCGAGTGGCGAAACATGGGGGAGATCCTACGAACCAGAACTGAAACGCCAGTCCAGTGAATGGCGCCACCCGGCGTCCCCACGAACAAAAAAGGTCAAACAAGAGCCAGCAAACGTGAAGGTCATGATGATAATATCCTATGACTACGAAGGCATTATCCTCTCACATCAAGTGCCACCACGGGTTACCGTAAATGCTGCGTACTATGTCTCGTATCTGAGTCACAATTTGCGGCCAGCATTGCCAAACAAACGACCATATTTTCTGCAGACTGGACAAATTCTGCTACACAACAACCCCAGATGTCATACTGCCCATGCGGTAGGTACAGAGTCTCTTACGACGATGGGGTTGGGAGGTACTGGAGCACCCGCCATAATTCCCGGTGATTTTGATTTGTTCCCAAAAATGAAAGAATAACCTCGGGGACAACGTTTCCGTGATATTCCCAGCGCTGTTCGTGTATTAGGGCGCTCTCTATGGTATCCAACGTCTGCCAGATATTAGGAAACGGTGTTCACCAGGCAGGCGGGGACTACATCGAGGGAATGTAAAGGCCGATTTAGACCATACAATTTCTCGTATGATAGAATGTATACAATCCATAGTAAAAGACTTTTCGTACGATAAATCATACAATACTTTATAGTGTCTTACACGGTGCAATTTTGGATACGAGGGGAAAATGATGAAACTGGTGGAGTTCATAGTTACGACATCTCAAGCTTTTAAGGTAGTTATGCCAAAGATATTTGTAAAAGTAGTCCATTAAAATATATATAGATAATGAATATTTAGGGAACAGAAATTCAGTTTGTCTTCATACAACATTCTACCAAGAGAATCTAACTTCTACTAGGTTTTACTTCTGTTGTACTTCAATAATGATATTTCAATGCGGACACACAAACAACGTTGAAGAATTTGCCCAGTCTTCGGTGATAAGTTCGGAGTCATATGTATTGTTTTTACAATATTCCTGAGTTAATAAGATATGTGATATTACACAGCACTTCAAAAGTATACAAATCGCGATATATTAATTCATATTTATACATATGCGGGCCATTTAGTAATACTGCAGTTTAACTACTTCTACCATAGAGCACTGGAAACGCCTCAAAATGCTACGTTTTACGTTCCTAAAGCCATGAAAGGTACTATACATGCAAAATAAAAAATGAGGAGTAATATAGCTTCAAGTAATTCCTAGGTGTAGAAAACCCTATATCTTACACACACACACACACACAAGGTATATGGGTATGCATAAGGAAGGTCATATGTTTTAAATTTTGTATCAAAATAAGTTTGTACGATTAATTAACTAGCTCAAGTACGGACTTGCACAGCCAGCTCTGGCTTGACGTCGTCACTACATTAGGCCTACTTCTGTAATATACTGTTCAATGTATTTCATTATTTCGAATGAGCAAAGAGTATTTCTTATTCAAAAATCATGACGGGGAAGGAGATATGACTGCAAAGATACATATTTATTGTGTCCTTTCACTATATCTTCCCTGCAACATATTCGAGACTATGCACCAAAAAAGCAATGAAAATCACCTCTTGGATTACATCGGAACTTTCACATTACACTCTTTTTTAATATATTTTTCACGCATTTTAGTATCTTTTATGCCTATAAGAACGCAAAACGTACTATTCTGAAACATTTCCAGTGCTCTATGGCAGAAGTAGCTAAACTGCAGTATAATTTGCCTTTTTACACTTTCCTTAAAAACTTTTTTTATATCTTTATACCTGCAATATATCTTTATGCCATTATGCATATTAATTTCTGCATCAAGTAATAACATGAATATGCTCTATTTGTCTTGTAATTAATAACAAAACAACCGAATAGGCAAGTACGCTATATTGCCAGTAGGAGCGATGCCATACATTGTACGAAAAATCAGCTGAAAAATAGGACCGTTTCTATTTAGAGAACACATCGGAGATGCCATGAAAAATCGCACGAACCGTACTTTACACAATCATAGAATGTAAACAATGAGATTGCATACGAGGGATCGTACGAGAAATTAAACTGTCTAAAGTGGCCTTAACCATATTCACGTGAGTAACACATTTCATTTTCATTTCCCAGATATGCTGTCACTTCAATCTAAATGCCCCTTGTAAACTGTATCAAAAAGTATGAAAAGAATTAAGTTTACTTACCTGAAGAAGGTAACTCATCAGGTAAACAATAATGTACTGCACTGAACGTCAGGCACCGTTTTTATTTATTAAAATAGTAGTTCAAAGAATATCAGCAGCACACATGCTACGATCATCATATACGTCTTGTTAAAAGAAAGCAGTTTTTCAAGAAACATTGGAAAAACACGAAATACTGTTTATACCGGAAATACTGCTACATAAAAGAAATAACATTTTAAGCTCCTTACATCCTCCAACGACCTGAAATACACGTAACATTTTCTCCTGTGTAAGTGTCTGCTATTAACGAAGATTCAGTGAAGATGTTTCCCCCACGATCTACAATGCAGAGATAAAATCAATGGCATCCTTCTTGACACAGAAAATTAAACCGGTTGCTTCTTCAATTTCTGCGTATTCCAATACTACCAGTACTTCATCTCAACAGTTTTTCTTTATAATAAAAAAAAACCGCATGTTCACTTTTATCTATATATACACAAAAGTTTCATCTCCTCTTACGAGTTCCTATGTTACTGTCAAGAGATAAAAGCAGAGATTGGAATACATTTTTGTTACAATCAGATTCTTAGCTTTTTTTTTTTTTTTTTCAGTTACAAAAGACTGTTTTATTGCTTTCTACATGTGAATGACACATGTGTATGTACACGATTGATTTGTAGATTTGTATTACATCCGAAAGTCACAACAAAGAAACATTTTAAGACGAAGATTCATGAGAGCTCATGTTTTATGGAAACCAACATTCTTTCAAACTGATGCATTATTATTAGATAGGAGTTTTTATATATATATATAATTATTTTTATCGTTGGAAGAAATAGGGAACTCAAAGTGAACTCCTGACCTCTCATAGGTATTTACAAACTGAATTTTGATTGATAGTCATAATTTTCGTGCATGTTGGTTATCACGAAATACATTCAATTGAAGCACTATGTCATTTTATTTTCAACACTTATCTTGTTTTTTTTTATCGGAAAATGACATAAAAAATACGGAAGTGACTGTGGTAAAGTTTTCCGTACATAATTGGATTATACTACCTGCATTCATAACAGGGTGGGATCAGATATAGTATGGCCAGATGCTCCTAAGGACCAAAGCAATGCAGGAAGTCAAAATTCCACGGCTGCAATGGCTACAATACGAGTTTGAAATACAGGAAGTTCTGGATCACCCAGTATATTTATCTGATAATGGTTCCTCCAACCTCTATTTCTCAACTGAAAATGATGATTCCAGGAAGACTTTTCTTTTGATCGGATGAATGCCGCAGGTGAATTTTGAGAGGGAAAATTTTACCCTCTGCGGCGACATTGAGAAAGTTGTAAAACTCACTGGTTGAAGTATGTGGAATTAACGAATGACTATAATGAAAATGAACTCGATAAATTTTGGGCAAAGCTGCTAAATTTTCTTGTCGGGAAGACCGAAAAAAGAAAAAGAAAATCATAAATCACGTGCAATCCACCTTCAAATCAAGACGACATGGATGAATCAAGTCCAGAGGGATGGTGTAGAAACTTTAATGTGTGGTGGCTCGTCTGTCATTACGAATAATTTGATGCGGTGTGTTGGTGAATTCATTAAAAAAAAAAAAAAAAGTTGCGTAAGACGCTTAAGGAAATTCAAACAAAATTTCCATTTGTAGCATCACAATAGATGAAATTTTCACCGTTCATCTAAATGCTGTGAAGATATAATAAAAGACAAGAAAATTCACAAACTTGTCATATAGTAGGTACGTTTCTAAATCTCAATGTCGACTACGTTTGGAGAACAGCCTAAGGTATAAATAGTTTTATTCAGAAGCCTTTATCGTCCACTTCTAAATCATACAATTGGTACTAATTTTTAGAAGGACAGTACTAAAACACCAGTGTTTAAGTTATCCAAAGTGTGTTAATATTTAATCCACTACAGCCCCGAAAAAGATATAAGAAGAAGGTAAACTGAGGGTTCTGGTTGAAGATATAATCATTGAATTTAACGCTGGAAACACGTCAGCAATTCGAATCTTAACGCAGGTCCCATATACGTCATATATAGCTGATGTTGTTATTTTTAATTAGGTATCCACAAAAGAATTCCAATGTAACACTGTACTATTTCATGGAGCTGAACAGATCTTCAAAACATACGCCGCTGGATACTACGCAACATTCCCTTATAAATCAAGATTCAACTTAAAATTACGATTTCTCTGATACATATTAATTTATACGACTCCGAGCGTTAATCTAGACAGTAACAAAATAAGCGTCCTACCTGTTCCTGAAGCTGGCTGACTTTTTGATCTGGCTGTTCTTCTAACTTCTCTGCGGTAGCTTCCAAAGGTGGAGGAGGACTTCCTTTTTCCACGGTGTCATCGCTACTGGCGCTAAGAGAAAATAAAAACAAGAAAACAAAACAGTTATTAACAGAGCACTGTAAAATTCGTTGTTCTGGAGAAATGAAACGTAACTGATTTACTGTTCTTACACAATTATGCATTTACAATGTAAGCCATTCACAAGTTCTTTCATACAATGCTTTTACAACTAAGTTTACTGTCACGCAAACAGACCATTTAAGAAGAAATAAAACTAGATTTAGAATTGAATTGTACTTTTCAAGGGCAACGTTTGAAGTTCAACAAGTTACATCTTACATTCTTACTATTCTTCGCAAAACATGGGGTGATTATCACTACAATGTTACAAAAGTAAGTTCTAATATTATGCTTGGCGACTTTTAATTCAAATCAATAGTAATTTCACATCCTGTCTGTTTTCAATACTTCAATTCATCGTTTGCTAGAGATACACAGTCTGACGTTTACACACTGTTTCTTCCAGGTATGCTTTCGGGGGGCTTGCCCCCCCCCCGCCGATTTTCAAGCCCCCCCCCCCCCCGAAAGAATTAGTGTTAACACTTGTATTAGTCATACGTATAGTGAAATACGCATATAAAAGCACACAATATAAATATTATTCATGTTATTTTGAGGTTAACTAAGAAAGTACGATATTATGTTAAGTAACATTATTATTATTATTTTATACCATCATCTGGAGTGACTTCGGATTGTTGTTCATTGTTGACAGTTGGTTTAGCTTTCGAATGTTGTTCATTGTTATCGGAATGCTTCGAAGAAATAACAAAGCTTAAAAATATATTTTGTGTGCCTGTGGTTTCAAGGTACAATTGTTTTTCAATCAATTGTCGCACTGTGAGCGAAACAATCTGTCGTTGTTGTCTCCCGTATTTTTTCCAATTTTTGAATGGAGACGGAAAAATCCCTCTGTACAGAAGGGTTCGTGGGGTGGCAGCGTATGTTGAACGTCTAAATTCGTAGACTTGTCTGTTGTTAAAAAAAAACATCGATATCACTACTTCTCTGTTAGCCGTTACCGGCGAGACACAAAGTATCTTTAGTGAAGCTTTCAGCGAAACATGGGGCGACTTCGGAGATTGTAGGATGGTGGCCTTATCAACATTATAACAATGTGAATCTGTAGAAAGCAATTCGCGCTGCTGCTTCAGGGAAAATGACGATTAGACAAGCTACCAGTTAATATCAGATACCAACAAGTACTCTCTTTAACAAGATTAAAAAGAACCATGCAGGTCATCACGGGGCACAGAAATGTCTGACAGATGAGGAGGAAAGAAATGTTGTACTCGGGTTTTTGAAATGTACTGAATAAGGTTCCCCATTTAAAACAATAGACCTGCAGCTCTTAGTTAAGAACTACCTCAACAGAATTGGCAGAATCGAAAAACGATTCAAGAATAATTGCCCTGGACTCGAATGGCTGCAAACCATTCGTCCGTTTAATTTTTGTTTAATCGTCCGAATTGGGTTATAATAAATACTGGCTAGAGAAGGGTGAGATGAACGCTTGTGTAGAATGCGGTAAGTCATAATGTTAATAGCGGTGACTTTGTGAAGATGTATATTGTCAGTTATCTGAGATCGAAACAGAAATGGGTGTGCAGAATGCGTTATGTCCTCCATGGTGTTGATTCGGACGGTTGTTGACTTAACGTACTTTGCACACCCACCCGTCTTTTGTGTCATGATTGTAATCTGTAAGTGAATTTAATAGATATACGTATTCTAGTTGTTAACAAAATTAAAAATGAAATAAACACATTAAATATATAACGCTATTCACTTTCAAATACACAGAAGACGGTATATAATCATTGAAATGTGTCCGCTGACACCTCTGTTACAAGACATACAACGGAATAAACGGAAAATTCCTTGTGTCCGAATTCGCCATATGTTATGGGGCGGCTTCGGACAGTGTTTATTATTTTTAAAATCATTGTTGAAATAATGTGAACGTTTTTTGTATTTGCAAACTCATACGTAAGTCATAGGTTTTTTGTAGCAGTACTATTAATATTACGTCTGTAAATTAAAAAGAAACTTGACAAAGTGTCCGAAGTCACCCCCGATGACGGTATTTTTAGAACTTACGAGCCAATATGCATTATTTATAATTTTCGCGAGGCCCCCATGATTTGATTTAGCACCCTCGAATAAAATATTATGAAAGAAACACTGCGTTTACACCTAACAAGTAAAAATATATGTCTACTTTTTGTATCAAATTAAGAAACATAATTGGCTAGTTTTGCTGTGACGTTCAAGTACTTTAATTAACAAGCATCCCTTACTAGGGCGCAGACCGAGTACTGGTTTAACGCTTCTTTATAGTATATTCGTGCTTAGAAATGTTTGTAAATTAAGACTAGAGTGAATTCTTAGAATGAAATAACAAAACGAAAAGGACCTGCCAGTTTTAGTCACCAGATTGGAATTGGCAAGATAAATCGATGGTGCTTAATACTTTAGTTGAGGTGCTAGCCTACGTTACTGACTGAATAAAGTGACATTAAAAGAGGGTTTATTTATTGGGGTATCCGTTAAAAACGACATATTTCCTATCTATTAATTCTGTAATGCTTCTTTCAAAACAACTATAAAATAACTTACATATTAGCTGGTAAACCCACCTGTTGGTGCGGTGCGGGGTCAAATATATTAAGTAAAATGGGTTGGCAACGCTGACAACTGGAATCATTGAATGGTGGTGACTTGCACATTATTTTTTCTATTGTGTCAATAATGTTCGCGCCAACTTTGGTGCGAATAGTCCAACTGCATGGTAATCATTTCAAAAAGTGAATTTTAAGATACGTTGGCAACACTGGCAATTGGAGTGCTTAAGGACGGAGTTACCCACCGTATTTTCTTATTGTGTCGAATAATGTTAATGCCAAGTTTGCGTAGGACACGTCCAACGGTATGGGTGGATTGCCTCCACGACCTGTCCCAGTAAATGCACATGTATGTAAAATGTGTAAATCAATGGACGTGTGTAAATTTGTGTAACAGACACACACACATTCATATATATATAAATAAGTCTCTGAGGTTTTCTACATTTCATCTACAGTTTATAAAACATTATATATGAAACTCAAGCTGGTATACGAAAGATTTGGCAGAGAATGTCATATAGTAAAGGCCAGCATAGATGATTGGGGTACACTTATACAACTATCTGTAATCGGCATGCTGCAGGTTATATTCTTTGTTGTAATACAGCAGACAGAATGGCTTGAGTTCCGCTTGAAACTAACCTTAAATAAAGAGATATTTTGATAATTTTTGGATACGTTGCATGGTTCTATACCCTGAATTTTAAAAGTTATTGGGAGGAAAGGTAACTTTGCTGGAGATGGTAAGATACTTTCTTTCTTTCTTTCTTTTTTTCTTTTACTATTTTAAAGAAATCTGCTGCTTTCAATGTAGATTTTACACATAAATTTTGTCTTCCACTTTTTTTTACAATTTTATTTAATTTCCTCGTTCAGGATGTTCATATATTAAATAAAATTCAAATATATTTTCAATTATCAAATACGAACAATTACAACTGTTTTCATTATTGCTCATAAAAACGAAGTACGTGCTTGTGTATGTGTTTTTTGTGACTACACGAATGACTTCATTCTTAAAGTAGCGAGAGTTAAGTCATTTGTGAAGCAAGGTCGTAATAAAATTTTACATTTGCTCTTGGGAGGTCTTGAGCCTTACACAACGTTTCCAATATCAGAAAGTGCATTTCGAAGCCTATTCCGCTAGATGAAAAGCTATGAACCTATCAACGAAGAAAGTTTCGTTATACTAGTAGTTGGAACACAACACACGATTTTTTGACACAAACAAAGCAGCAACGATAATCCACATCGTTTCTTCTCTGCTCCTCTTGACAGATTAATGGGTATTTTGAAAGCGCAACGCAGAAAACTCTGCCAACAACACTCGACGCATATATTGGCGAGAACGAAAATTTCTATCCCACACAGATTACCTAAAAAAGAAACCACGAAATGACAAGTTCGCATTTTCTACTTCAACTTGAAAAGATCACACTGACTTCTCAAAAATAATATCTTGCATAATTTGACATTTATGATGAAACACAATGAAACACTTTTCTATATTTTTTTTATAACATACCATAAGAGCAGGATATTCGTGAATCACACAGACAAAAACAAAACAACTTGGTTGCCGTTACCCAATGCAGGAGAACCAAATGTTTGGTTTTCAACATTGCACGGAGAATCCCTATATTTTAATATTAAAATTTATGGACTGAAATAAATTCTAGTACATCCCTTTAGAGATTCAAACTTTAGTACGTATATTAAAATACTCAAGCTTTAAATTCCAACGGACACTTTAATTGGCAGATAATTTTTGTTTACCGTTTCTGTTATTTAAATCGTCAGTTGAATGTTTGAATAATAAAGTTTGAATCTTTTCTATAGATGTACTTGAGGTACGTTCGTGTCTTATAATTGAAATAGGTTTCTGCGTAATGTTGAAAACCAAACATTTGGTTGTCTCGCATTGAGTAACGGTAAAAAATAGTTTTTTTTTTCTGTACAACGTCCGATTAACTTTAAACAAGAAAAGAAAAATACAGAATTATATACAAAAATTGCCGAAATACTTATGTTATTTATCCGCGTAGTGTCATTCAAAGTCAGGCAGTTACCTACAACTCACGTCAAGCAAGATATGCCCGCTTTGCCATCCGTTACAGGCGACACGGATGTGAAGTGACTTTCCGAAATGGAGAAATCGTACTACGAGAAGTTATAAGATATTTTCGTCTGAATAGACTCAACACAGAGATTCCGAATGCGGTATTAAATGTACTGATGTACTTGCCTATCAAGAAGTGATGCCGTTAATTCATATATCTCTCAAGAAGTGGGTCAGCAAAGTGAAAATGAAAACTGCAGTAACTGATCTTTAATATCCAAAACTTACGAGAACAGGAACTGGTAATCGGTGACAGACGAATCAGTTTCACATGTAACATGAAAATAGCAATTGCAGCTGACAACGAACAATAATTTTGACAAACTACGTCGTTTTGAAAACGAAGTTGTTGGCGGGTAATCAACCACAACGAACAGCGTACACTTCAGCTGCTAATTAATGGCCGCCTGAACAGGCTCTGGAGATGTTTAAGAGTAAGAACTGTAAACAAAAGACAACCCACACACTTCGATAATAAAACCCAAATTAAAACTGAAGAGTATGCTGTCGAAGCATTTCCACTCATCAACTCCCCTCAAATTTCGTACAATGAATTAATTTTGAGGGGAAGATCATGGCATTCCCTTGGTAATATCCTGTAAAAAAAATGTTCGGATGGAGCCTACATGGATCTATTACGCAAATTTTGCATCGATATTCATGACGCCACAAATATAAAGAATGGAAGGCTGCATCATAGTGTTCCGCTTCTCCATGACAATGCACAAAGTCACATGTTGCAAGCTGCGCAAGTTTATTCTGCAGGCGGGTCTGGAGTTTCTTCCACACCCTACTTACTTTTCAGACCTAATACTGTTTTCTAAAACAATTGAATACACTGGTGTGCGCACACTCAACTAACAATAGTTCGCCTCAACACGAAATCCGTAAATACTGGAAATGTTCTTGAGCTATTGCAAAACCATGCACACTGAATCATAATCCATAAAGTTGGACAGTACTGTGTTATAAATGCTGCAGAGATCCTCCACTGGATTCAAGTTCAGGAAATAAACCACAATTAAAAGTAACGAGGTCACACAGAAAAAAAAAAATGTTACCTACAAAGACAAGAAGGAATTTAAGTATTGTAAGTACTACGCTAGCTATAAAGGCAACATCGCAGGTATTGGTAGCAATACAGTGTAAGGGGTATTTCTCCGACAAAGATGTTTCTTCGGTTATGACTCCCAAATTGTGGAAAACGATCTAACCTTCGTAACAATTCCTTCACCCAGCATCTAAGAAATGATATTAAGGACGAATAAAATGTTTTTATATTGATATCAAGCTTAGAAAAGAGAGAATTATAATTATACACTGTTTAGACTCTACAACATAGAAGTTAACAATGTTAAACAGGTAGGCAGAAGCTACGATGAGCGGAACTAGTTTGAGATCAGATTGCATTTCGAGGCATCAGTCAGTCTAACATTTTTTTCGAAACTATGGGTAAGGCACGAATGAGACGAATAAGGATTCTTCTACAATCGCTGAATTTGAATTAACAAATTATTACATCTCAGAATTCAAATTTATAAAAACACTTTAGTTTCTTTAATAAGCTTTCTTTAATGTTGAACTCTTTCGCTCTCCTTCCGTCGCAGGAAGAGATAAATAAACTTTGCAACAAACTTTTGAACAGCTTATCTCATTTACTGCTAAGTACACAAAGATGACCTAGAAGATAAACCAATGTTTCTTTCAATAGAAAGTGAGTAAAGAATACATAAGACTGTTTGCAAAAACAAACTGTCTTTAAAGTAGGACACAAACAAGAGCTTTGAAGACGAGAAAAAAAAGATGTACAACTGCATCTTTCTCTACTTTCTCACTAACTTAAAAAGAAACAAGCACCTTGCAGATGTGCAAGAAGTAAAATTGGAAATAGCCTCCGTACCATAGCGATCAAGGTCGCTTCCTATAAAACGGGATTGGCAAGGAGGCATAGAACATTCGCCACGTTTAATTTCCTTCATGTCAATGTCAGGATAGTAAGAGCTGAGACTCTAGCCTATGTTTTTTTATTATTATTATTCATTTCGGAGAAGCTCATCAAGGGACTTCATCCCTTACATTCAGACGAACTTATGCTCTAGATGCAATAAAGCCCAGAAAGTAACATATTTTGCTTACAAAACTCTATGACCTCAGCAAGTGATTTCTGAGTACTTATTTTTAAACTTCTACTTTGAAGTTTCATTCAAAAACAAGACTCTCACTCTAGTTATGAATGAAAACTGGTTCACACGCTAATTATAGACGTAAATAAGATCATTATCAAGTTATGGATGAAAAGAAGTTCACACACTAGTTGTGGATCAAAATACGTTCACACAATCGTTAAATTCATACGCTAATTATATATGAAAATCGGTTCACACGCTGATTATGGATAAAAAGAGTTCATATACTACTGTTTACACGAAGACCCTATGTGAAAATAAGATGGGAGGTGTGGTCGCTGAATTCACTGGTAATTGAACCAAGTTTCTCGTTTGTGCATTTACACTACCATTAATCTATACGCAATGGACTGAACTTCTGTGTATAAAGAGTAAAAGAGAAAGAAATCCTTAATTTAATTAAGCACAGCCAAGCGAGGAGTCTGAGCTGATCAGTTCGAGGGTTAATTTGTCTGTGCGACTTCCAAACTCGTACACACGTTTTCCACTCAAACTGTACCGTGAGTACACATGGTATACTAGCGTATGCCCTTCACTTCACCTGTTCTATTACATATGTCCACATCATTCATTCCGAAATCTTGCGATCCAGCTACCGTGGATGGACAATGCAGTGATGGGGAAGGAGTACTTTGTTGCCAAGTAGCATTGTATTTTGGTCAGTGCATCCACATCCTGCCTCGCACTCACACCCAAGGGTGGTTCGAATCCCATGTAAACAATACGATCAGTTTTTAACAAGTTGTATGCTCAATTAGAATATACATCACAAATCAAATCAAAATTAATACTTCATTCTGAAACTTTAAAAACTTTACGGAAATACACTGCACGTAGTAAATACCAACACTATTCTATTGTTATGAGTCACTCTGCAAGATTAAACTTTATTTCTGGGAAGATGAAGCACACAGATTAACACATTAGAAGAGAAATGAGTATCAACGATTATTCAAATGAAAGGAATTTCCGCCGCCAAATGGTTCCCATTAGCACTAAGCACCAACGAGAGCAATCATCTGCCAAAATAAAGGCTTACACATAACGAAAAAAAAAAAAAAACCGCACATAAGACAGCTGCTCAATCTTACCAGCAAAAAAACCTCAAACAAGTTTTCAGCATACTTCTGTGGAGCACTAGATCATTCTTTGCTTACAGATAGCTTATTGCAGCACACGCACATGACGTAGGGAAGATAATTTTGCTCGTTTCTGTGGTTACAATTCTCGCTCTCGCTAATTATGCATCAGTACGCCGTATCAGCTTATTGTTCTAGTTTTCTGCATGACAGATGTCGCATCAATCAAGTGCCGACGAACTGATACTGTGC
>JAGDQP010042178.1:0-16631 GCA_022664845.1 Lepisma saccharinum | reverse complement strand
TATATATATATATATATATATATATATATATATATATATATATATTCCAGTAGTGGATTGAATATGGCTGTGTATTATTATTATATTATATATATATACACACACAAAGTCTTTTCAAAAAATTCCTCTTCGAGCCGAAATACACCCCTTGTGACTCGCGGCTCGGTTCGGACTTCGGTTCAGCTCGGTGTGAGCCAGGGTTCAGCTTACTGTGAGCTGCGTTGAGGTTTGACTCGGCTCGGTTCAGCTCGCTGTGAGCCTCAGCTCGCTGTGAGCCTCAGCTCGGTTCGGCTCAGCTCGCTGTAAGCCGCGCTGAGTTCGGCTCGGCTCAGTTCGCTGTGAGCCGTAGCTCGGTTCGGCACGGCTCTCTGTGAGCCGTAGCTCGGTTCGGCACGGCTCAGAGCGAGCCATGGCTCGGTTCGGCTCAGGACGGCTCGAGCCATGAGCCGAGCCGAGCGAGCCGTTGACATCCCTAGACCAGACTACTTTCGAGATGCCGCCCACAGGATAGTCCCTGAGCGACAACTTCCCAAATCCTATCCCTTCCCTAATTCCGGCCTGAGCCTTACATTCCGAAAGACCATAAACAAAATTCAAGAATTACAGGTGAAGCTAGAATGTTAACAGGATACATCTTGATCAGTGCTTTAAATTTTCAAACATTCAGTAGTATTTGTTTGAACGCTTTACAAAGCACTTGTAAGGGCAATATTAGAATATGCTACATCGGTATGGAATGACTTGACGAAAAGTATCAATAACACTATTGAATCTATGCAAAAATCTTTTATTAGGCTGCTTTGAAGCAAAATTAGTTTACCATGTTACTCGCACGATTACAGCTACTGGTGTAAATTCCTTAAATTTGAAAATTTGGAGCAAGGAAGAAAAAAAAACAGATAAAATTCCTAGCCAAGATTTTTGATAATACAACTCAAAGGTCTTATTTCGTAGAAAAACTCGTTTTGTTCTACCCTTGTACAACACTCGAAAGCACAAGCTGATAACAAACTGTACTTTAAGTCGCACAATTCGTAATTATAACGAATAGTAAATCGCCTCTACATTTTTGTCTTTACGTTCTGCATTCATTTTATAATTTATATTTACTAAATATGTACTAGTATTAGATAATTCAATTTAAATATATATTATATTATTATAAAATCTTTAATCTTTCGCTCAACTCAGGAAACGAATCCAAAACTTTTTAGAGACGCGCTGGGGGAAGTTTCGAGGGCGTGGTATGGCAATTTTGCAGAGTGAGTGTTGCCGGTGCACATATTATTTTCAATTGACGTGAAAATTATTTTTCTCTTATTTAATTGTTTTATCCCAAGAGATTTATACCTGTTTGTTTTAAAGCATCAACGTTTGCAACTAAATTATGAATACAAGAAGACAAACATGTTCATTTTCATAGAATACTTCAGAAGTTCAGTCATTGAAGGAATAATTTGTTTACTCTGTACTGTCAACCCTGAGGAAATAGATCAATTCAATTTTCTGTCTAACTACGGAAACATGAACCAGAGTGGTGTCATTTTTTTTTTATAACCATAGAGCCCTCAGGCTCTATGGTTATATTTTTCGTCTTTCTATTGACAGCTGTTTTTGAGTGTGTCGCGGTCATTATTTTGAATGGAAGGAAACCATTTTTTTCCTCCCTCGGATGTTCATCTAAATGGTTGAACCTATATGCCTTTTTCTTCCAACTTCTGAAATTTCCTCTTTCGTAAAGATTGGATTTTGTGTTCTTCAAGCCTGCTCTTTAAAGACAAAATATACTATGATCTAATTTTCTTATGATTTCTATTAAATTTTAACTTTAGTAGAATAAGCCGTAGCTGGGGCAGCTTCAGTTTGATCCTCACAGAAATTTGAAAATAAATAAATAATAATAATAGAGTAACAAATGCTTGTCATGAGGAAATGATAAAGCAAATGGAGAAAATATGTTATTGAAAAGATTTTATAAAAAAATGTATACGAAAAGCAGGAGGAACGGCACTAATCAAAGAACTACATGAATTGATAAGTGCTATATGAAGAAAGGAGGAGCTCCCAAAGGAATGGAAAACCTCAATAACAGTTCCGATTTACAAAAAAGGCGATAAATCGGACTGTAATAATTACCGCGGAATCTCGTTACTTTCAACCTGTTACAAGGTATTAAGTAATATTATGTTAACACCCCTAAGTGTAGACGTAGATGAAATAATTGGAGATCACCAATGTGGATTTAAAAGAAATAGATCCACATTGGACCAGATTTTCGCCTTGAGACAATTGGAGAAGAAATGGGAATACATTGGGACGGTTCACCAGCTGAAAGCATATGATTCTATCAAAAGGGAAAAGTTATACAGTATCCTGATACAAGTTGGAATTCCGAAAAAGTTGGTTCAACTAGTGAAGATGTGTCTCAGCGACCCCATAAGGAGAGTAAGGATAGGCAATAATATGTCAGATAGTTTCAGGATTCGCAACGGATTCAAACAAGGTGATGCCTTGTCACCACTACTGTTTAACTTTGCGTTAGAATATGCGATTTTCAAAATTAAAGGGGACAAAAAGGGACTATCATTGAATGGTTTGAATCAACTGTTTGTATACGCGGATGATGTAGATTTAATAGGGGACGATATAGATGCACATGCATTTTACAACATCTGGTAAATCGTACAGTCCATTGAGTTCTTCATTATGAAGTCTCCTCCACTCTCCAGTCATCTCGTCCCGTTTCAGCCCGTATATTTTTCTCAAGACCTTATTTTCAAATACACGTAATTTATGTTCATTTGCTAGGGTCGTACTCCAACTTTCGCAACCGTAAAGTATTACCGGCAGAATAACGATTTACAAAGCAACACCAATGTCTTAGAGGAAGCGTGCGTTGAGATAGGTCTACAGGTAAACACAGATAAAACAAAATACATGATAACAAGCCGAAACACAGGGAATGAAGGGAAAAAAACATAAGAATTAGGGATGAGGTGATAGAGAAAGTAAACAAATTTAAATACTTGGGAGCATACGTAACAAGCAAAAATGAGGTCACGGAAGAAATAAACAGTCGTTTAGTATCGGGGAATACATGTTTCTATTCAGTCCAAAAACTTCTAACATCGCGATTAATATCAAGGAAATTGAAATTGAAAATATACAGAACGGTTATTCTGCCGGTAATACTTTACGGTTGCGAAAGTTGGAGTACGACCCTAGCAAATGAACATAAATTACGTGTATTTGAAATAAGGTCTTGAGAAAAATATACGGGCCGAAACGGGACGAGATGACTGGAGAGTGGAGGAGACTTCATAATGAAGAACTCAATGGACTGTACGATTTACCAGATGTAAAAATAATGAAATCGCGACGACTAAGGTGAGCAGGTCATGTAGCTCGGATGGGGGAAAACGAAGATTATATTCTATCCTGGTTGGAAGGTCGGATGGAAGAAGGCCATTGGGAAGACCGAGACGTCGTTGGGAGGATAATATTAGAAGAGATCTTCGAGAAGTAGGTGTTCGTGATGAAAACTGGCTTGATATTGCCCAAGATAGAATTCAATGGCGAACGTCTGTTACTGCGGCGATGAACTTGCGAGTTCCATAAGCCATAGAGTTAGTTAGTTAAATATAAAAAGCTCATGTTGAGTCGAATGGAGGTGATTCAGCGATAATCTCAACTAGACATTTTCGCCAATTGCAAGATCTGATCAATGAGTAACGCCTTCTGGTTAATAGCTTATGTAATTTTTATTGATTTGAAATTAAATTTATGCAATGTGTAATACTATAGGATGTCCAAAAACGAAAGAACATATTTCAGTCTTCCTCAAGCCTAGTATTGTTCATAATCATATTTAAGTTCAGTACACACAATTCGAATAAAAGTAATTAGCATATTGATGCCGCTCCATTGGGCATGTTTTGTCCCTGTAGTAAAAAGCAAGCATCTGATTGCATTTTTATATAAATAGATTTTTTTTAAAGATAGTTTGCTATCAATCTGGTTGTGGATAAAATATCAAGGAAATACAACTTTCTCCATTCATATGTGCACAACACCACCCTAATGTAACGTTTGTGAAGTTAGCCCCCTACCCAAAACCAATTAAGGGGAAAATTATCCAAATCGTTAGGGAGGATTAGGGAGTACATTATTTTCGTTAGGGAGTGAAGGATAACTTAGTGACGGCGCCAGCAAAAGAAGTGTGAACTTACTCCCCAAGGTACCCCAATTAATCAAATTTTGTGTCGGCGTTACTTGCAATGGATTTTAATAATTGGTCCTCTTTGTTGTAAATAATTGCCATATGACTCTCATAACCTTACGGCATGTGTCACTCATATCTAAAAAAAAACTAAAGAAAAGCCACCTCATATTCTGAAACTTCCGTATTCCTTCAACAAAAGTCATGTAAATAGCCCAGCTTAGTATTTGTAAAATGTCATAAATCCATCAGCGCCGAGTCTCGTCGCCAAAAACCTGTTTGTGTAGCGCCTCTACCCTGACAGAGGGTTGAGAATGAAACAAGGTTACAGGAAACTGGAAAGGGACGGTACTTCTTTCACTGTGATTCGTATTATTGCGCGTGAAAGTGGTGTGCGGGGAGGGGTGAGGAAGAGGAGGAGTTTGAGCGAGCAGACGAGGCTCGGAGAATCTTTATTTTTATAGAAGAAAATATTGTTTTTATATTTGAAATTGTAGAATATTCTTAAGGAACTACTGACATTTAATTTATCAGTTATGTTCAGAAAGGTGTATATATTTTAACCTGCTTTTTAGCATTTTGATAACGTAAATAGAAAATTTTTAATTCGTCATTAAATCACGTAGGTATAACATTTTGCATATTATCACAAATTTAACAATCGTTGAAATCAAAATAAAGAAACTCTTCCAAAAAATAAAGAACAAAAATGTAAGGGATTTCGTTGTTCTCCAAATTAAAGCAATAATCACTAAAATATTCCAACTAGCAAGAAAGTTATGGGCATCTCAAAATAACATTAGGTTAAATGGGAGCTGATCAAGGTGATAGATACTCTTAATAGTTAGTATTATTTCCTTTGTAATTTTGTTTCCAATTCTTTACTGCCATCTGTAACCATGTATTTTTTTATTCTGCTGTGCTATAATGGTATTGTACTGTTCATAGCACTCTAATAATGATATTTAAAAAAAATTAATATTATTATAGCTGAACATTTACCATTTAACTTGAAGTCGCTCTTGTACGATAATCAACAGCTTCACACTTGGTAACTCAATTGTTTTGAATTTGTGTCATGGTACTAGTTGCACATAGTCGTGTATAGTGGTTGCGATGCGATGTAATTTAGTTTGATATATCCAAAGCGTTCGATTCAGTAAATTAATATCTAGTAAGAGAAAAATTGAGTAGGCTAGGATTAGCACTTTTGTATGTAAAGTGGTTTCAGAGCTATTTATTAAGTAGAACTTTCCAGGTCAAATTTAATGGAGTTAGATCTTGAGGAGCTACTATTTACAATGGAATTCCACAAGCTCCTCTCTAAGAAGAGCTATTATTGTTCAACTTATACATAAATTACATAGCTCAAAGGTAAAATATGCTACTGCCTTTCTGTATGCCGATGACCTCAAGCTGTTGGGATATATACGTTATTTGCAGCCAAGCTTTCATTCAATCTAATTCTCCACTAATCTTTAAATCCATTAACTAACTCTCCTGCCATCTGTTGACGTGGACAACAAGATTTTCCTTTTATTCCTCTTATAAATGCGTAATTTACGCAATCATGCTTTGTTTTTCTTTAAATGCAAGCAAGAATTAACAAAGCACTATTAGATATAAAAAAGTTTTTTTAAAAATAATATTAAAATATAATAAAGCTTGTTAAACATGGAAACACACATGCTTTACGATAATGCATATGTAGGTCATATCATAAATGCCCCCTGCTAGGAAAATAAAAGAATATAAAATACCTTTACAGATGAGGCTTTTTAATAAAAATATATTATTAACTAAATTTAATTATATAATGAATATCAATATATCAATTAATCTTCTTTTTCCTCTTTTTAACAATATAATATTTATTTTCTTTGTCAATTCATTAATTATTTCCAATTCGTAGTTCTTTGCTGCTTAAAACGTTAATGTCCTTGTAATTCAGTTAATTCAATCCTTCATATTCCTTTCATAACCATTTGTTATTCATTGGTTAATTTTTTCCTTCAAACAATTCAATTATTATTTCCTCATATCTTGTTATTAATTCATATTTTATTCCTTCTATTTTGTTTTATTATTAAAATTATTCTTTGCAATAATATAATTTTATATTCGTTATATTTCTTACATTAAACTTTATCATCTCTGTATTTGGCTCATAATATTTTTCAATAATACATGTTTTATATTAATCTCTTAAATAATTCATCATCTCTTCAATACTTCATAATTTACTGAAATTTTCAGTAATTCATTTATATTAATCCTTTTAATAATTCATAATTCAATTTTCTATTAATCTTTCATTAGTTCATTGTCTATTTTCCAACAATTTATTTATAGTAAATATTCTGATAATTAATAATTCCTCCTTTCAATATTTTATAATACATTTGATTTCTTTGTATCAATGTTTTCAATAATTAATTGTTTAATATTTTCAATAATCAATAATTCTTTCTCATTCTTATTTAAGCATTCACAACTTATTCAGACTCTTTAGAATGTCTATAAAATCAATTGCAAACTGGTATTCTCACGAACTGCAGAAAAAAATCTGAAAAACGGGAAATGTTTCTGGAAACTGGAAAACAGTTTTTTCGGAAGTGGTCATCCCTAATTCAAACCAGGGAAGTCTGCGCAGCAAGCTGCAAGAAACATTAAGAATGCATTTGGTAGAGGAATCACGCATGTACGCACATTCAGTGATGATTTGTCAACTTACGTTCCGGTGACACAAAACTGCAAAATGTGCCCCGTAGGCAACGACTAACAACATGTTTGGATGAACACCGCTGTTCAGGAACACCGTGGAAGCAGACCCTCGGGAAGGTCTTCGTGCCATTGCAGACGAGTTAGGCATACACGATACCACTTTCAGACGTAGGTTCCGTGCAATCGGTAAGATGAAAAAGAAAAAGATGAGCATATGGGTGCCACATGAGTTGACACCGGCTAACAAGAATCGCCGTCTAGAGGTGTGCAGTTCTCTGAGTACAAGGAATAAGCAGGAAGGTTTCCTGCATCGGATTATCACTTCAGATGAAAAGTGGATCTGCCATAACAATCGTAAACGGTCAGGACAATGGTTGGATCGTGATCAACGTTCAGCACGGTGTCCTGAACCCCCCCCCCCCCCAGTCACCACCCACGGAGGTGTTGCTGGTGTGGTGGAAGTAATCTACCATGTCTTTCTCAGGAGATGTGAAACCATCACTGCAGATCGGATCTCCATGAAGTGCACAGCAAATTGAGCTTCGAGCATTGATCAACAGATATGTTTTGGCCTTTGGATATGACGCACGTGAGGTGGACATTTCATTCTACCCACCCAATAATTTGATATGCATTTTTTTGTTACTTCTAACTGCTTTTATTTTGAGAGTTGTGCTCATTAGAGCCAGTTGGTATATGAAGGATAAACTATAGGCGCATTCGGGCAAATTGCTTTATCCCCCTCTCTCTTTCACACACACACACACGCCGCGCACGGAAATAAGAAATCAAGTGTTATTATATGGTGTGTGTTTTTACGTCAGTGATGGGTTGGCGGTTGTTTTCATTTCAAACCTCACAAAATCAGCATTGTAACCGCATAGGTCCGTTCTCTGCTCTCTTTTTTCTCATGCGCATTTGACCCATAATACAAATTGTACGTCTTCTCATTTGATGACGGAATGTGGGTATTTGTATGTGTGTGTGTGGCTGAATAGTCATCAAGGGTAGTGAATTACTGAAAGTAGACGCAATTTGGGGACGCTTTCCGCGATTCGTTTTCTATTGAGGTCAGCTGCACATTTGCAAATAAGAACGTATATAGGATCCGTAAGCCAATGAATAGGAAAATTTATAATGAAGAAAGAACTCAATCGCTTTTTCTGAAATTTGAGACGAGGAGTTTCTTTAGCTGAAACAGAGACCACGCCATTCACCGAGAAACTAAAGGACGATAAAATATCTCACCAACTGGTTTCTCGTTTTCAGCTGCGATCTTCTCCCAAAAATATGAAACCAGGAAGCTTCCTTCAAAGTAATTTTCTTTTGATTTCGTCGCAGTATCATATTCAAGGACAGAAAATAAATCTTATTTTGCTTACCCTGCTCATTTTTTTTTTTAACACAACGCATAGTCAGTACGTAAAAGCATAATTGGATAGGTAGAATTGGACACCTTTCTGTCTTGATTTTTCTGTGTGTGATAATTGCTTCATTCAATATTCAATAGTGCGAAAGCCGTTACAAATTTCTCTAAGCAAGTAGAAATGAGTCCATACCAGAATTTCATGATACTCATGATACTTGTTTCCAGCTTTGGATACTTGGTATTCGGATATTTGATATTCGATAACTTTCTCCCAATGTCCAGATTGTATTAAATAATACATACAATTTTTAAAATTCAAATGTAAGTATATTTCTTTCCTATAATTCGACAATGTCCTGAGTCATAGGTGCCTAAAGACCATAAATCAAATTCAAATTCACGAAACTTTAGGATGTAAGTCATAGACCTAACGTTCTTCCATGGGATTATTTTCAGAGAAACATACCAGTGCCGAAACATATTAAAAAATCGAAAAGGCATCGAGTTCATTAGTTAAGGTATCGATCGATACCGATACCTAACTAGTATCTGTGGTATCAAAAGAGTCGACAACCCATCTCTATAAAGAATAGATAGTACGTGATACATGAAGTACAAGTAAAAATTATACGTGAAGTACATCTGATTAGGAGTGGAAGTACATCCAAGAATTGTTATGGGTACAACGTAAGTATGTACTGAGTTAGTTAGGGAATCGTTAGCGTTAGTTACATTCAATATTGACATTCTGTTATTTAAAATTTTATTTTATTTATATTGTTGAATTAAAGCAGATATGGAGTTTTAAAATATAAATTTGTATTCTATTGGTGATTGAAGATGAGAGAGTTTAACGATTTTGCTCTGGATGGGCATGTTAAGCCTTTTCCGCGATGAGAGAGTTTAACGATTTTGCTCTGGATGGGCATGTTAAGCCTTTTCCGCGATAGACAGAAAGAAGGAAGGAATGAAGGAAGATGAGAGAGAGAGAAAGTAAATTTGAATATAAATATTAGTATGGAAGCAAATTATGTAGAATTGTAAGATCGATGAGTTTAGGAATGACCTCACAGACAACCTATGATAGCAAAGCTTGGTTTGTTGACGGATTTTTATCTAAGCTTGAGCAATAACGAATTTATGAATCTGTTGATGTTTTGTGAGATGTACGATAATGGAAAGTAATTATTTTGGATGTAGAAAAACTGCAAATAATTCGATGTAATTGAAATTTTATATGGGAAATAAGCAATTATGATATAAAAAAATCCCTTTCGGTAGGCCTACAGACTGAGGTAGATTTCGAAGTTTCGCCCCTCAACTTCAGTGCTTTTGAGAGGATGCGCCTCCTTTATCTTAACCAAAATCTCCCTGCAGCACTACACCACCACGGAGCACATCTTCACCCTCCCACGGTTGGCTGCGCCGCCAAAGGGAAGATTTGCCTCATTTATTGTAACCTACTCTTGGTCATACACCTTCATTGAAAATTTCGTTTCTGTACCTTTAATGATTTGGAAATTGGGTTTTTGGGGCGGCCATTTTGGATCCAAGTTGACGACTTTTTGAAAGTTTTCTTATTTTGTCGTGACCTACTTGTGATAGTACAACTTCAAGTAAAATTTAATTTATCCGGCTCAAACGGTGTGCAAAATGTGATTTTGGGCGGTCATTTTGGATCCAAGATGGCGACTTTTCCCAAATGTTGTGATATTTCCCTAAGCTACTTGTCATAATGCACCTTTATGCCAAATTTCGTATCTCTGGCTCAAACGGTGTGGAAAATGGATTTTTTGGTCCGCCATTTTGGATCCAAGATGGCGTCTTTGAACTCATTAGGTAACATTTTCATAATCAGAAAGTGATGTTGTACCTTTATGCCAAATTTGATTTCAATGGCCCCAGCGGTTTAGGCTGTGTATTCTATACAACAATGGGTTCGGCGGCCATTTTGGATCCAAGATGGCGACCGATTTTGCTCATTAACGAACTTAACCGAGCTATTAAGCCTAGAAACAACATATAAAAATTTGGTTCAAATATCTTCAAAATTATGGCCGCTAGCGTGTTAATATATATATATATATACAGGGGTTGGACAAAAAATCTAAAACGTTTCAAAAAGTGTGAAAATCATACATAGTATGGTATGGGGCCTCCTTTTGCGTCCAAAATAGCTTGGATCCGACATGGAATGGACGTATACAGCTCCTGAATCGTGGTGTGTGGAATGTTGTACCATTCTTCCTCCAAAACATGCTCCAGTTCCTTAAGGGATGATGGTGGAGGGTAATGAGACCGAACACGCCTTTCTAACACAGACCACAATGGCTCAATGATGTTCAGATCTGGTGATTGTGGGACCCAGGGGAGGTGTGTTAGCTCCTGGTCATGCTCCTCAAACCATGATTGCACCGTTTTTGCAGCGTGACAGGGTGCCAAATCATCTTGGTAGATGCCATCACCATCCGGGAACAACGTGTGGGTCATGGGTAGAACCTGGTCCCCCAAAATGGCCTCATACGCCTTAGCATTCATCATTCCATGCAGCAATGTAGGAGTCCAAGAACCTCAGACGCTGAATATATATCTTTGCAAGTGGATGTATAAGACCAAGACCACCTTCAACTAACGGGAAATAAAGATAATTAGGATGAAGCCAATGTTTACCATTCCAAATAAAGGTATGAAATAGATGGGAAAGTTTTCTCAAAAATGTTGGCGGAGGCTGTAAGATAGTAAACCTAAAACATAACTTCGATCCAACATATTGATTAAGTAAAATACATCGGCCGCGATACGAAAGATGAGGGAAGAGTCTATTCCATCGATTAGTCAATTTGGTAATCTCTGTTAAAAGTAAGTTCCAATTACGATGCTCCCAAGTAGAAGAATGACCTAAGTAAATGCCAAGAAATTTTGCGCCGTCATTGGCCCACTGGAAAGTCAGAGGAGAATCAGAACGAGATCTCCAAGAACCACAGAAGAGACCAGAAGATTTGTCCACATTGAGAACAGCTCCCGATATTTGACCTATGCATCAAATGCAAACATAAGGGCTGGAAATCCTTCATTATTTGCAAAAAGAAAATTCACATAATCAGCATATGAGGAAGAAACAATAGGCACTTGATTGACATGGAAAGCATACGGGGAAAGTCGGGAAAAAGAAATCGTAAGAACGGATCAATTATGAGAGAAAATAATGGGGCAGACAGGGAATCTCCCTGCCGAACTGCACGACAGACAGGAAAAGGGGCAGTAAGATTAGAGCCAATACGTACCAAACTTTGAGCACCAGTATATAAGAGAGAAAAATAACGTCGAAACACAGGGCCAAAACCGTAAGAGGACAAAACCTGATGAATATAGGAATGGTTAACAAAATCAAAAGCTTTCTTCTGATCGAGCGAAGCTATAGCAAGAGGAAGATTATGTTTGTTAGCCAAAGCAATACAATCGCAAAGAAGATGGAGGTTGTGAAAAATGGAGCGTCCCGGGACAGCATAAGATTGCTGATCAGATATTATCTCGGGAAGAAGTCGAGTAACACGATTGGCTATAACCTTGCCAAATAGTTTATAATCAACGTTTAAAAGGGAGATAGGCCGCCAATTTGTTCTATTGAGACGATCTCCTGCCTTAGGGAGCAAAACAATAACAGCCCGCCTCATGGAGACAGGTAAAACACCCTTATGAATAATGGAAGTGAGAACTTTATGAAAAAAAGGACCTAAAGTAGACAAAAACTTTAAAAAAACTCAGGGAGCAAGCCATCCAAGCCACACGCTTTTCCAGATCGAAGTTGTGAAACTGCTTCCGATAATTCCGGCAGTGTGATATCCTCATCACAAGTTCTTTGATCATTAGCAGCAAGTTGGGGAATGTTAGACCAAAAATCGGGAGCGTCAACTGCGTGATCGTTTGAGGTATATATTTTGTCAATAAACTGACGGATTTCATGCCTGATCACAGTAGGATCAGTAACAACTACATCATTAATTCGGAGCATATTAATATCATTGTAAGCAAGTTGTTTCTTAAACTCACGGTAAAAGTCTCGGGAGGGACGATTATAGTCATTGTATATAGTATATTTTTCTTGAAAGTAAAAGTCAGAAGCACATTGAGCAGTAAAAAGTTTTAACTTATCACAAACATCATGATAAACATCGGCGTCTTGTGTTGTGTGCAGACCAGAACGAAGAAGGGCTTCTCGTTCCGCAAGAAGAGCACGCCGATGCTCTCGCTGTTCAAGTCGTGAAGCACATTCCCATCGGTGAGCAGTAACTTGCACCTCAGACTTAAAGTCTTCCCACAGTCCGAGAACATTGTCAGTATTAACACATAATAGATGATAATGATTTATTAATGCTTTCACACTATCACAGAAACCAGAATGTAACTTCCAATAGGGAGAACGAAAAGAATCACGATGGAATGTCAAATCACACTGAACAGCTTCATGGTCAGCAAACGGAAAAAAAAATGACTGACATCGCTAACAAAGCGCAAACTTGGTTGGTTGCAGTATATGCGATCAAGCCTATTCATAGGGGAATTTTGTTGAGAACCATAATAAGTGAAGTGAGAATGAGTAGGGTGAAACTGTCGCCAAATATCAATAAGATCAAATTTATCACATCATTTGCATAAATTTTCGGCCAAGCGTGGTTTGGTTTCGAAACAATTTTTCGGTCAAAAGGGTCTAATGTGCAATTAAAATCCCCACAGAGAAAAATATCAACATGGAAGTGGTGCTCGTCCAGGTATGTTTGGAGTGTACGTACTAGATATAATCCTTCTTCTTCATGTTGGGGCATGTACACATTGATGAGGAGAAAATGATAAGTGTTAACAGTAACTCGCAACAGTTGAAGACGTCCAGGAATTAATATAATATAATCTTCAACATTCCAGGAGGAAAGTAATGAATCATGATTCAAGATGGCAGTACCTGTAAATTTGTTAGCCGAAGGGTTTAAGTAGACAATATATTGCGGAAGGCGAAGGGTGTTCGAAATTTGTAAGTTCGCCTCTTGAATACAAATAAGGTGAGCATGGAATTGCTGCAGATAATAATGAAATTGCACTTGTTTATATGGAGAAGACAAACCCCGAACATTGGCACTGAAAAGCCACCCGTTCTACTGAATGAACAAAATAAACAAAAGTAAAAAGAACAAAAAAACACAATAAGTACTTACGCACATACATCATCTATCTCCAAACTATAAGTATGGAAAGAACGCGGTAAGCGTGAGGAAACACAAGGCAAAAAAAACAAACACACAAAACACTTCTATATTAACTGCCACTAATGTGGAAGAAAACGAACTAAGTTGTTTACACTGAACTTTCACACCGCCCATACAATTCATTTTATCCTTACTGAACTTTCATCGTCAATCGCTTTTATAATACGCTGGATTCTGCGCCGAAGATTTACATCAACGTTCGACATCTGATCACTAAGGGCACGTAGTCCATTTACATCATCTGTATATCGTTTAATAATGGGGAGAATTTTCTTGAAACTTTTACTTTTCTGTAAAAAGTCATTCAGTGCAGCGGATGTCCAATTCAAAGGATCGGGTGGAAACACAGATAAATTTGGATCATTGGGAAGTTCATCTAAGTCATGGACAGAGGAGATTTCCGAGCAGAGGGATTGAGAGTCACTAATATCACGTTGCGGTCGTTTAAGAGCAGAGGATAAATCATCTGTCTGTTGTTTACGTTTTCCGCCCAGAGAGAGTGGTATTTCTGTGGATGTTTCTTTCAGTGATTCTTCTGTAGTGCGGGTAGTCAGCGTTTCAGAGATGAAAGGTTGGTGGGCATCGGGATTAGAATTAGAAAAAGTAGCTTATGCGGAAGCAACATGATCTTGAATTGGATGCGGTTCGTCAAAATGAGCAGTTGGGATCGGTCCGGAGGCAACTGGCAAAGGAGGAGGAGGAGGAGACGGAATAGCATTTGTGGTAGTAGGCACGGAAAAATTTATTTCAGTCCCGGTACTTTTGGCCGCCACTGTACTTGCAGATTCGGAAGGAGAGGGTGAGGTGATGGAGCGTTGAATAACCCGTGATGGAAGAGTCACCATATTGTGAGTAGCACTGGTATCTGGCACTTTTGTCACAGGACGGGGAGTGTGAGGGTGGGGGACCGTGGGAAAATTAGCATTATTGAGAGCAAGTCCTTCGGCAGATTTCTTCGGACAAAGTCGTGAAATATGTCCACCCCCTCCACATTCAAAACATTTCATATCATCACGAGAGAGGTAAATTGTATATTTAGTATTGCCGTAAGTGATAGGAAGAGAGGTGGGAACCGTTTCTGGTTTGGTAAACAACATAAACACAAGCCTACGAAAGGAATGAATATGAGCAAGTTCTGGGTGTTGTGTGCCGATGTGAAGTGGACGAATCGGAGAGACAAGTGTACCAAATGGTTGCAATGCCTGGCTTATGACCTCATTCGGTATGTCGGGGACAACATTCGATAGCACTACCTTCGTTGCAGCTTGAACCTAACGTCTGATCGGAATAAAGGTATCTTTCACTTTGATTCCACCTTCACTTAAAACTTTTTGGAAAATGGGTTCAGTTTTAATATACACACACACTCTTCCATCGCTGGTTTTTGAAGCATGAGTTATATTCAGTGGGCCTGTGACCTTAGCAAGAGAGACCAAATAATCATCAAGCATTAGTGTGGGTAAGGAGTCACAAATGATAACCAATTTCTTGTTGCCACTCGAGGCTGAAACACAAGCGGAGGAGGGGAAGGTGGGCGCTGAAGGTGACTGACGTAAGGCTGCAGTATACGATGAAGCACCAGTATACGATGAAGCACCAGTATTGCCTGAGGCAGTAGATGGAGGTGGAAGAACAGTTTGTTTCACGGAAGAAGTTGCGATCGTATTTTGTTCCATGGCTGTGGTTGAACGGTAGAGAGGAAAAAAATGAAAACGCAAAAAATAAAGTTATTGTATTGTATTAGTTGTTCACGAACAACTAATTACAAGTACACAAATGGTAACTATAGTATTGACACTCCACTAGTACACTAAGTTATTAGTCAATACACACGGTAACACACTTAACTACGTGAATTCTTGGAGAGCGATATGTAAACACCAGTCGCTCCTAAGACGTCACGAGTGATATATATATATATATATATATATATATATGGGCCGCGGTGGCTCAGTTTATATAGCGCTCACCTCTGATGCATGCTACGGGTCGTCGGATCGATTCCTGCTCATGCTATGTGGGCTTTGTGGTGGACACACACCGTGTCCCTGTGTTTTCTCTTAGTGCTTCCGTTTCCTCCCACTGTCTTCATTCCAGCAATTCATCCAATCATCATCCATACCTTCTAAGCCATATTTGCCTAAAGGCCTTAAAGTAAATTCAAATTCAATTCAAACTATATATATATATATATATATATATATATAGATAGATAGATAGATAGATAGATAGATAGATAGATAGATACATAGATAGATAGATACATAGATATAGGAAAACCATCAGTTTTAGATATGGAAAATCTTGGCAAATACAGACAGACATTTGAGATAGAACTAAGCAACAGATTCAGCGTCTTGAAAGAGTTAGAGGATGAAGAAGACATCGATAGCAGAAATAAAATACTGACTGAGATAATAAGAGAAACAGCCAAGGAGATAGCAGGTACCAGAAAGAAAAGAGAGAGCAAAATCTTAGAAGAAACTAAGCTCTTGATGAAGAAAAGAAGGGAAATGAAAGATGAGGAAAATTGCATAAAGAGGATTGAGTACATAGAACTAAATAAAACCGTAAGAAAGAAAATAAGAGAGGATGTACGAAGATATAACGAAAATCTTGTTAGAAATACAATCGAGGAAAACAAGAGTTTGAAGAAAGCCAAACAGCAGCTCATGATAGGGAAAAAGCAAATAATTGCAGTTAAGAGACCAGACGGGACCGTGACACGAAATAAGGAAGAAATTATAAACATATTTGAAAAGTTCTACACAGAATTGTACTATTCCGAGAAAGAGCTAGGAAATAAAGACTTAGAAGAAAATGATGTAGAAGTCCCAGACGTAATGAAAGAAGAAGTGGATAAAGTACTTCGAGGGATGAAGAACGGAAAATCACCAGGAGAAGATGGACTCACAGCAGAGATGTTTAAATGGGGAGGTGAAAAAATGAAAGAGGAACTTGCTAAATTATTCTCGATGTGCCTGAGGAAGAGAGAAATACCCTCAAGTTGGAACAATGCCGTTATCATTTTGTTGTACAAGAAAGGGGACAAAGAACGCGT